>JAUTBT010016192.1:0-22334 GCA_032361225.1 Lepetodrilus schrolli
TTTCCTCCTGCCCTAAACTGACAAGTCGTGATATAAGTGAAAGAATCTTGAAAGCGACTTAAAACCCAATCAAAAAATTCATCGCGGACACCAGGCTCTGAGATTATGAAACATTTTTGAGTTCAAACTCTTGCTCAACTTAAGGTTTTGTTCACAAAAGTTGAGCTTGACCATGAAATCGTACTCAAAAACGTTCATAATCTCGGGGTCGGATCCGATATTTATTCAATTCCTATGTCCTCCTATGACTTCCGAAAGCAATGCCACACATACTTACCCTGGCTAGATCCATCAGCCGGACCACGGGATTCCGCACCAACTTGAGCCTACTGACGGAACAGGAATCGGCGCTGGTAGGACTCTGGGGGAGCAGGAGCAGAACGCCGAGGTGACTGCGAGCGTCCAGCAGCACGTCGCCCAGGTTGAAGCCGGTCTCCTTCGGCAAGGTCAAGGTCAGGTTCTTCTGGACGTATCTGGACAGCGCTGCTGGCAGACGGTCGGGTCTCAGCATGCGGAGGATCAGCAGCTGGTGGAACTCGCTGAGTAGCCCGAGGTCTGGAGACCCAGCGGCCGCCGCTCTCTCACTGCCACGTGACCCTGCCCGGGCGCTGTCTTGTGCTGGAAGGAACAAGGGGGAAACAACTCTGGAGACTTGCATCGGGTGAATAAATGGAATTAGTGAGTGAACTGTCACTGCAAGTGCTGTCAGGCACAGAAATAAACAAGGATAGACATCTTGTAAGGTCAAATAGATGACAGATATTTAAAGAAAACCATGAGTAAATTGCTGTATGAAGTCACTGAAGGTGCTACCCTTTGCTGGAAAATACAAAGGGAGATGACTCTGATGAAATCCACATCAAATATATACTATAATTACCCTAACAATTCAAACCCTTTAATAGTTCGAACACCTAAATTATTAGCAATTTCTTTTTTTTAAATCCGACCCTAAAAATACGAATATGATCAATTCTTTTCAAATTGTAATTTTCTAATTATTCAAACAATAATTTTTGTAAAAAAGGTAATCCATTTAATTTACAACCAATTTTGTACTTTAATTTGGTTGTCCCTAATTATAGGAACACCAATCATTTTAAGTTTTCGTATTTTTCTAAAAATTCAAATGGCCATATTTTTTTCTCATGTTCAAATGATTAGGGTAATTATGATATAGAAAATTTCGGCTTATATTATATTTCTATGGCATACTTACAACAATATGCACTGGTAATTCATCAACAGACATACGGGTGCGCTCAATGAAGGCAATACAATTTAACATGCTAAAACCCTCACCCATTGGTTGGTATGTTATAATAGTTCACTTAACCCTTAACCAGAGATGCCCTAAAGAGGGTTGCTTGTGTCTAATCCAGCAGTGAGAGGGTTAAGAAGGGTTAGTAATTGTGTTTTATCACTGCATTGTCATTATTGCATGCCTTTAATAATAATAATAATAATAATAATAATAATAATAATAAAATAATAATAATAATAATCATGATAATAATTTTTTAAATAATGTGAAGTTATATTGAACCTATTTCACGCTCGAAAGCTTGCTCATTGCGCTACATTATCACCCAGATCAATGGATCAGTGTGTGCTCATTTTTCCTTATCAACTCCCTGGGGAGTATACAAAATACATCGTCGCAGAAATAAAACTGCGAGTAAACCGCCACACAAAGAAGCAGTGGTGGGCAACTCACGCAGCTCTCTGTCGGTGTTCTGTGAGATCTGAGCGCAGGGGAGGGTCTCTCTCTCGGGGTATGGGCTCTTGTACCAGGTCCTCCAGGCGTCGGAGTTCTGGGCAAAGTCCACACACAGACTGTCCAGGGAGCCCGGCAGGACGGACAGCGCCAGGATGTCCTCCCACTTCTCCCTGGGAAGCCAGGCCGGGGCGGGGTCGTCACAGTCGAAGTCGGACAGCGTCAGCTGCATACCCAACCCTGGGTTGCCTGTGAAATAAGAAAATAATAATAATGATGATTATAATAATAATCATCATAATAATCATAATAATAATAATATTTCCATTTGTAATAATTTTTATTTATTTTTTTTGTATTTTTTTTCTTTGTATTGGGGTTTTAAGTTGCTTTCAAGATTCTTTCACTTATATCACGACTTGTCAGTTTAGGGCAGGAGGAAACCCGCAACATCCGTAGCGCTGAATGTTGCAGTAAACCTGCGAGCATCGGCTGGTATTGACAAGACCAAGGATGATAACTGCAGACATCACATCCTATCAATATCGCGTCAGAAAGGTAACTTTCGCGAACATTGATGCCGGGCCCCCGGGGCGGGACTTAAACCTGGAATCTTTGGCTCCGAAGTCCAACTGTTCTACCACTGCGCTACCACCCGCCCCGTCTCACCTATACATGACGATGGTACTGACAGACCAAGGATGACCACTGCATTGCCATGGTACAGACAGCACATCCTACCATGATCACGTCAGAAAGGTAACTTTCGCAAACATTGATGCCTGGACAGGATTTGAACCCAAACGTTCTACCATTGTGTCACCACCTGCCCCTGATCTCCATTGATTGATGTCATGAGGTCTTATTCACTATTGTAGCCATAACATACTATGTATTATGATTTGTAATGGGGAAATGGCTGAATTTGATTATTTTTTTAGAATATTTTGAGATTTTGCATTATAGAAAATCACACTTACATTTATATCTTCATTATCATGGTCTGCAATACAATGATACGAGTGATAAACAAAAGATAAGCAGATGATAAATTATCGAAAACATTTTTTTAAAATAGTTTAAAATATTTGATCGTAACATAAAATTTTGGATAAACATTGAAATTAATATACAACATTTTGAAATTTTATTCAAAGATTTAACTTGATAAAAAAAAATTGAATAAATTGTGATAAATATATAAGAGTTGTTTACCTTGTCGATTATGATCACCCTGTGCCATTTGTCCACCAGCCACAAAGGGTTTGGCTTCATCTGAACCTGCTGTAATCATTAAACAATTATTGCTACAGTATTTAGTATTATTGCTACAGTATTTAGTATTTAGTATTTAACGTCATGATCATTTATACAGTGAAATTTCATCATACCCATTGTAATAAATTTTTACAATCCTGCAATGAATAAGTGTTGGGTATATATACTCAACAAAATAGCCAGTAGCTTTCTTGAATAAATAAATAAGCTATATATTATTTAAACAATGGATAATTTCCGAATGTCTACAGGCCCCAGCTACTCTTCAAGAATGTGCAGATGCATTATGAGAATGACCTCCGGCTTAGAGATAATACAATTTGACTTCATGCTCAAGTCCACGCTCAAATTGAATATGGGGATTTGTGAACAAAACTTTATAGGAAGTTTTCCCCACTAAATATTTGCCGGCAATATGTTTTGTTGAGGATATTTCAATGCTTAACACTATAATCGGACAGTGACCTGCTACATATGGACAGTGAATGCCATCGTGATCTGACCTGACTTGTTGCTGGCTTCACTTCCTGATCGCATCCGAGCCATGCCTTCTGGGTTTTCCACACCAGGGGGAGACTCCAAGACAGCGGACATTCGATGCTGGTCTCCACCTGTGTGTCGGTCGCCCTGTCTGGACTGGGGACTCTGCTCTCTCTGGGGGCTGTCGGTGCCAGAGTATGGCGTGAACTGTTCCGACGGCTCCAGTCCTGGACAGAAATACGGAACAGTCACATAAAGCTTCCTTAATCAACTTTTCCCAAGCTTTTTTTGTAAAAAAAATAAAT
The DNA here is from genome assembly GCA_032361225.1 of Lepetodrilus schrolli. Lineage (NCBI taxonomy): Eukaryota > Metazoa > Mollusca > Gastropoda > Lepetellida > Lepetodrilidae > Lepetodrilus > Lepetodrilus schrolli. Next base: position 3,781 of record JAUTBT010016192.1, read on the forward strand.
AATAATAAAAAATTGTTAATCTGTTAATAATAGCAAGAGTATAACAACAATGAAACAAAAATATATTAATAATTTGCAACTTGTGTAAAATATGTAAGTAAAATAATAACACCAAAGAACAGTGAAAATACACTGTAGTTAATGATTAAAGCCAAATAAAATATACAAATATGGTCAATAATATATAGAAGAATATAATCAAAATGCATATAAATAAAGAATAAAGAATAAAGGTGGAAACATTGTCATTCTGTAAAGCATACTGCAAACATTTCAACTAAATCTGTCATAATTGCAAAACAAATCATGGATCAACAAGTTTCATGGATACAATAAAATATGTACACATGTGAACAGCAAAATACCTAATGATTTTTTATTTTTTTGTTTACATTTTCAAAATTCTTTCACTTATATCATGACTTGTCAGTAAAGGGCAGGAGGAAACCCGCAACATCTGTAACCCTGAATGTGGCAGTAAGTAAACCTACAAGGACTGACTGGTTCTGACAGACCAAGGATGATAACTAATAATTCTCAAATTGTTAAATTTACTGAAAATAAATTATGTGCAGATATTAAATAAATATTGAGACATTGACTAATTCAGTAGATCCATGATTTGATATTATCTTTGAGCCTTCACCTTACTCGCAATATTACCCGGGATTGTAAAAAAATATATCATGCAAGTTCTCTTAGTGTAACAGATCACTCATGCTCAATAGATTAATATGAATAAATAATTACCAACTATTGCTAAATACCCGATATAACACAATGCATTCAATAAAATCATGGATTATTATATGTATAACTGATGGGCAAATATATCTGGAAAACAATGTCCCAACATGTAAATGGATCTGTTGGCAAAGGCAAAAGCATAAAGCTGACTCGTCTAATAAAACAAAATAAAAACGCAACTGGTAGGAGAACTATGAACTGACTAAGTAAGTACAGATATTGGACAAAACAATACTGGTTTCATGTGCTATAATATTCTTGGGTTGGCCTGTACCAATGATAGTACTACTGTTGGCCTGTACCAATGATAGTACTACTGTTGGCCTGTACCAATGATAATACTACTGTTGGCCTGTACCAATGATAGTACTACTGTTGGCCTGTACCAATGATAGTACTACTGTTGGCCTGTACCAATGATAGTACTACTGGCTCCGAGATTACGAAACTTTCTCGAGTACAACTTCATGCTCAACTCAGGTTTTGTTCACAAATTCCATTATAGCATTTGAGCTCGAGCATGAAATCGTATTAAAAAAGTTTCATATTCTCAGTGCCCGATTTGTCTTTGTTTGCTCCAATAATATATTCTGTTGTTTGAGGAACCATCCTTCCATCAGGCTAAGCATTATGTTAAATAAACTCCCAGCACTAACATGGTACAGCCTGACCCAGCTAAGTGTATTGTCTGTCCAAAACTAAATAAATCCTACTGAAATACAAACAAGCAACATAAAGCAGTGATGGAAAGGCATGGAAGGAAAAAATAAAGGTGAGAAATCGCAAATAAGGATTGAGAAAATTATGCCGTGTTAATATTCTTGAAACATTCAAGCTCAACTATCTGAAATGGACAATCAAATGTCGAACAAATTTTCTTTTTAATTTAAAAAAAAACACACACAAATACACACACAAAAAACAACAGTTTTAATGGAAATTTTGAATTCTATAATTAAAATCACTAAATTCTAATAATGTTCATGAATCATGGATATTGAAATTAAATGTGTAGATAAATTAAGATGTGTATTAAATTTAATTATTACATTCAACTTTAATAAAAACTTGAAATTAACTGGATGCTAGAATATTAGTCTAATTCCTTAGAGCAACATTAACAATCAACAATGTCAGTGGATAGTGTAAACTGCATGAATGTGCACTATTGGCTAACAGACTTTTTTTAAGTTAAAAAGCAAACAGTTGGAACAAAACGTCTTTGGCAAAAGCAAAATAAATTGGGGGAAAAAATGAAAAGTAAAGTGATCTCTTGAACAATGTCAAAGATGTATCAGCATATTGTCCGCCATAATGAACGTGCTGACTGAAACAATCCACACAGCCAACCAAGCATGCAACATATCTGTGACATGAATCAACTCTAAATTGTGTGAGAAATCTGTGAAAGTGTGAATCCCACTACAGGCACTACAAACCCAATGTTGTGTAATTCCCACCGCCATTTGGAAGACAACCACTGCAATTGGGAAGACACATGACCGAGGAGCAGACGGCAAACAAAATAAATTAAATAAAAAACGAGGAAAGCTTGTAGGTATTTTTCGTCAGACACACACCAACTGTTAGGATAGGACAAGAAAAAAACTGAGTCCTCCAGCCTAAGTCTAGAGCCCAACATTCACATAGCAAGCCAAACTCAGCATCCAAATGCCCACGAATGCACGTAGCAAAAAGTTGCTTCACCTTGATCGTTATGTTCGTCCGTGTCTGTTGCACTAATATGGATTATTTCCAGAGAGTCAAACATTTGTGGCTGGTCTGCAAAGGGGGAAGAAAAAGGGCAACAACTTAAAAACATGATGAAATACTTTTCTTGAATAAAAATAATAACCCAACTACTTTCTATTCATTTTGTACGTAGAAAAACCCCACCAATCTTGCTATTGTCTACTGGCTGTGTATGTTGCATGTCCTGTAGGTCTATGTTACGTCCTCAAAACAAAACCCAATTGAATTGTCATCCAGTAGTGCTACATGCGTTAACTCATACATGCTTGGGTTAGTTTCAAACAGAATTGAAAGTTGTAAAAATGAAAATATTATCTCGAAAATATTAGTCGACATTGTGAAACTACACCAAGAGGAAAATGTTCTATGTTTTGAAATAACCTTAAAATAAGCTTATTAAAGACTACTTAATAATAATTAAAAAACTACTGGTGTTTTGCAAACACATCAGCTCTATATATAGTAGCAATTACTACAAGAATATCATGAAATCAACTTATTGCTGCAAAGTTTTGTCCAAATATACCTATTTAATCTGTGTTGGATAAAGAAATCAACACACCCACTAGTGTCATATTGAATGAGTGTTGTAAAATCAATAAGGCACACTAGCTTGTGTAATAATCTCTATGTATATCACAATGCATAGTAAATTACAACTTTCATAGCTCTACGATCGTGCTATGGAACAGGAGCCTGGACAAAATACATTGTTGAAACCAGGGCTGCATTCAGGCTGCAATACATTTCTCTACGAAGTGCTACATAGCGCTACAGTAGCCGTTCAGCCAACACATAGTAGTACTACATAGCACTACTTTTTACTACGGCTTTTTAGCCTGTAGTGTTTTATAGGAAATAGTAGGAAAGCCCTAAGCATGACTTCCAGCTATTTTCCTACGAAATCGTTTAGCCAGCCACTACTTTGTAGAAAAGTGGCATAGTGTAGTGTAGTGAAATGTACTGCAGCCTGAACGAAGCCCGGGAGTCACTACACATAAATTCAGCCCTGTCTTTGACTGCACCAGCCAACAGACAACTTCTATGAAAAATGACCCAAGTGTAAGTCACTATGTATGGTAAGTTGATAGTCTAATGAGCCGTGGACATATAGTGTCACACATATTGCTTCATTAATAAGTGGACAGAGTAAATACAGAACACTAACAGTGTGTTACGTTGCAATTTTGAAAATACTGTGAATTTATCTGAACATCAGGTAGTGCAAATCACTCACTATGTGCTAATCCTGAAACACAATAAGGATTAAAATACCGAATTACTTCCATAAACAGTTGCTCATTAAACTGAAAAAGATGTTTCATTAATAGTATGGATTTTGTAAGAAAACACAAAAAATAACAATATAACATTTACACCAATAAAAACAACAGAATGTATACAAATGAATTATATAAGCATGGTTGAAAAAGACCAAATTAATAAAATTATCCAATTGTGAAGAATCTTTTGTTTTAGTTTTCAATTTCCAGTTGTATTCTGGGATACTAGTAGTACTCTCCCCATTGTTAATATTTAATAATTAATCAGTGATTTTGTGGAATTTGTGCAAACATTGCTGCAGGAATTGTTCACCCATTCTGAAAAGATTGACTCCAACCATCCCCCAAGCTGACCCAAATATTTCCACTCTCTCCACCAACTCCCCCTCCCTACAGTCATCGATGATATGATTAACTTCCAAACGTTCAACTAAAAACATAACAGTGACAAATCCAACATGGCCGCCCAAGTGCTTTCTGCTTAGCTGCAGTAAACTAAATATTTCCACTCTCTCCACCATCTCCCCCTCCCTTCAGTCATCGATGATATGATTAACTTCCAAACCCACCCGAGTATTTCACGCTCACCTGCATAGTACATGATCTTGGTCAGCCAGTCGGTCATCTGCTCCTTGTCTCCAGCCTCCAGCAGGAACTCGGCGCCGTCGTGGAGACGCAGTCGCAGCACATGCTTCTTCTTGACCTTCTTGCTGCTGTAGTCCGCGGCCACGTGACACTCGCACTTGTGGACGTTCAGAGGCGGTGCCGCAGCCTGGCTCTCTCCGTACGCTGGGCAAGAAACACAGGACAAGGAAGGTCAACACACGGCAGTAGAAGGGAGACAATTCCTTGTTTTTTCCTTTCATTTCTTTGTCCGTGGTAATTAATAACATAATCTATTTATATAGCGCCAAGTTCCAACTAGGCTGCTCACAGGCTCTTAACATTAACTAAAAATATAACAGTGAGTGAGTGAAGTATTGTTTTATGTAACAGTGGGAATCTTTCACCCATACGTGACGAATAATATTTAATGATTCTTAAAGTGAAAAACATGCAAAATAAAATGACTAAATTTGAAGTATATGATAGAATACAGAGAATGATATAATAAAAATATATAATATATACTGATTATCCTAACAATCTTTAATGACTTTCCTTTAATTCAGAAGTAGAGGAACGATATTCTTTTCCACATTTATCAGCGACAAACTTACATTCCTTGTCCTTGAAGAAGCACAACAGCTGTCCAAAAAGCACTGTATAAAAAGTCTTCCAATTTCTCAGTGTGGCCTTTTTCCCCCCAGCCTGTAGGTCGTGCTTCCTTTCCAGGAAGCCTTCCATCTCCGCCGGGGGCAGATCGGCAGGGAGCTTGTATTTATCCTTAAAGCTGCGCGTCCGTCGGCGAATGTTAAAACTGGGAGTCCGCTTTGATTTCTTCTCGTCCTTAACGTGCTCTGCTCTTTTGTTAGTGGGACTGAGAGGTGGAGAGATAGCAAGTCCTTCTTTCTTGGTGAACGTGGGCGACGATGGTGATGGTCCCTCGGACTCCTCCACCTGCTCAGTATGACTCACAGCCAATGGCGGCGGGGCCTGAGGCAGGCTCGGAGCGCTGATTTCCGAGTCGTTCAGTGAACTGTCGGCCTCGTCGGGGGATGCACGCCATTGAGCGTCGTTGAGCTTCTGTTCCAGGGTTCCAGTGAACTGGTCGTCGTCCACCGACTTGGAGAAAATCGGGTTCTGTCCCTGCTTGAACTCTGTGGCTTTCTGGAGAGATATCGGTGACAGGGGCTGGTCGCCGCGTTGCTTGAAGCTGATCGCTCGCCGGATGTCGTTACGTTTGGCGTCTGGTTTCGCCACCATCTTGATGCTTTGAGATCGACCAATGAGATTCTTTACTGTGGAGCGGTCAAGATGCTTCTCTTCCCTGTAAGAAGATGCAGAGGTCAATGACATTAATTCATATTATTTCATAGATATCAACTTTCAAAGTGCTTCCGAATAAAAACTGCAATTACTTACAAACATCATAAAAGGATAAGTAATCATATCTTTCCATATGGTCCATAATACCTGGAACTATTTCAATGGTCAGTATTTATTATTTTATTTTTTTAAATTGTGGTTTATTCGGCTTGTCAGTTTTAGAGCAGGAGGAAACCCGCAACATCCATAGTGCTGAATGTTGCAGTAAAGCTGTAAGCACCAGTTGGTACTGACATTGGTCAGTTAACAGAGTTAATAACACAAGCATACTTCTTATCATTGTCAGCATTGTTGGACTCGTCCTCTCTCTGACGACGTAGCAGGACTTCTTTCGCCCGCCGCTGTTCTTCTTCCCGGCGACGTTCCTACAAACACAGAAAACACAGACTCAGGAACAGAAAAAAACCCAGAAAAATCCAACCACTTTATTATTGCAAGCACTGCATTGCAAATTTGTTCTCCGTGACTAAATATCAGTGAATCGTTCCGTCAATTGGGTGACTGATGCATTGACAAAATATTAAGACATTGTATACTAGTTCAGCCCATATTACCCTCTATAGGGTATGTCTATACTAAAACTACGAGATCTACTTCAAATACTATTTAATCTTACCAATGTTGCTATAATTTGAGTTTTATTGAGAAAAATTTCAAAATTACCTTTTGGTGATAAAAGTTAATTCCATAACCAAGTAATCTTTGAGATAAATGCAAAATGAAGCAAGCTCTAGTGGCACATTGATTAGAGGGACAGGAAACGGAACACCCAGATTAACATCACTCTAGCTGGACTTGTGTAGGTAAAACATGGATCACATGACTGCAGACACTACCAGACAGGTTGGAAATTAAGCGTCACATTTATAATTACTAATTACAGAAGCTAACGTGATTTTCTTTCAAAATATAGAGGCAAAACAGCACAAAGTGACGGACATTTGCATACATTTAGAGATGCAGGAACTTAAATAACAGAAAATGTGAAACGAAGCGAAGTCTTATGCGAACAAAATCAATTATTTAATAGAATTAATTAAATCCCACAGGATACAGGGGGACAGTAATTGGCTCCATTCCATGGGTGGGAAATCATACAAGTGGTACCATTCCATGGGAATTTCTGGGGTAGTTTCAAGACACCAGATGGAATAATTGATGGCTTAGTGTGTCGTGATGAACAAAATAAATACTGTTTCATAGAAATAGTACAAAGTCATTTAATATGTGTATTATTAAACTCCAGTGATACCATATTGTGAAAAATAGTACGCCCACGATTATTCAGCTTAAACACAATAATACAAGTATTCTTTAATGTAAAATATTAATACATTACTGTAAGCAGATTTGTGAGTCTAGCTGATGTGACAACATATCATATAGTACAGATAATACTTAAACATCAGTTGCTGCAGTATTGTTATTAATTTAATTAAACAGCAACATCCGACACAGGTATGCCATGTTAGCTAATATTAGTACCAGTTTCTTATAACAACATATATTAAGATTGTCATTAAATGCAATTAGACGATGATACTTTATCACTTTTATGTCTTTTTCTTTATCTAAATGTAAAATTACGTACGTATTATATTCATAATTGACAAAGATAATATATCGAGAAATTAGTAGTAGTTGAAACTTCTAATAATTGTGTTTGCACTGTGATAAATAACCTAAACCCAATGCTTCATAATATTCCATAAACCAATAAGACCATTTCATAATGAACATTCCCTTACAATCTTGTAATAAATTAAGGTTAGATTTTGTCCTTCATAACCAGGGTAAATTGGAGCCCAAGAGGCTGACTGAGATTGAGTTAAACGTGAAGACGAGACCTCGAGAGGTTTGCAAGTTAAAACAGAAGGCATGCAGTTAGTGACATGGACATAGACGTACATACTACCAAACAACAAGTGCACGTCAATATCAACACATACTGCTCTTTGTGTCTGCAACAGAAAATGTGACCAAGTCACAGAGTGTAATCACCAGAAGACAACTTCCAGCAATGCAACATGCACGTTAATACACAACAAATTATTCATTGGACATGCTATTATGATTTTTTTTAACACGTGCTAATATTTCTTTTGTTTTTCAACAAAGCTTTTCTGCATAGCATGAAATTTAAACATGCATCTAATCTTCAACATAGAAGAAAATACACCTCTATTTTTTAAAATATTTGATGGATAGAAATGTAATATGATAAAGAACTGGGCAGTCTTTCATGAAGCCTTGTATCCACTAAGACCCCACAACAGTCTTTGGTGTTATGGTTTCTTTGTGAATACGACAGCGTTATGAAAGGGTGCCAGGGTTAGCTTATAAGGGTGATGCAGCTATAGCTATAGCTATGAAATCTGTGCAGAAACTTCTAATGTTAGGAGACTTCCACCAAACTAATAAATAATGGTTCTCTTGTTCACACTCATTTCCGCAAATTTGTGAATATTTTCGACATGTTGCATGACATCGATTTTCGTATACATCTTATTTCATGTTCTTTAAACCTTTCAGATAAATAGGAGACAATTTTAATTTCCCTCCTTCATATAACCCCCCACCCACACACACGTGCACACTGTACTGGTAAGTAATTCCTCTCTGTGTATTCAAAGTTCTACAATCTACCACTGCACTGCCACCCAACCCACGACATTGAATCAAAGGATACCTCATACTACAGCAAACATACAATATACACCACATTGTGCAAGTTCCCCTTGATAGGTGTACCTGGTTACTAAACTTACATGTCCTGGCCAAACAGTTGAGACATTGATACATTAAAATCACTTCCTTTGACTAAATTCTGCAACAGTTTGCTTCTCCCAATGTGCTACTAATAATTCTTGCAATTCTAGTCTCATGCAATAACACCTCCCCGGCTCCAGATCCAAGTGTCCGACAGGAACCTACCTCCAGGATTCGGTCCTGCTCTTTACGTCTCAGTTCGTCCAGTCTGTCCTTCTCCCGCCGAGCTTCGTCAGCCACCATCATCTGCTGTTCCAGCAACCGTTGCTTGGCAAACGCTTTCTCAATCTGCGGGGAAGACACAGGAAATTACGGGACAACCAAGAATCTCAGCTCTTTGTGTGCACCATGCAAAAGATGTCCTGCTGGCTTTTGCTATCGACAGCACTAATTTTGAACACATCTTCTCTTCAAGCCATGTGCTATACAAAACGCTCCTTCTGGCCCTGATATTACAAAACCGTTTTGAATATGATTTCCTGCTCAATTCAAAGTTTCGTAACCTCAGGGCCTGGCCTCAGTCAACAAGGTTATAAATCCGAGTCATTTCGAAAGGTGTATTTTTTATCCAAAGATATATTTATACTTCCAACAACATTGTTTACATTATTAAATATCCAAGATGGTTAAAAAATAAATAAACGGTTATCGTTTTGGATACAGGGATGAGAATGGGAAATTGTGTTTTCAGCTGAAACGGCTGGGATCCAGTATGCCGCAGGCCACAGCCAGATTGTTCAAATCCTAGGTTCAAATCCAAGGTTCGATATTATCCTGTTACATAGGCAAGCACAGGAGACATGTCACCCTTCACAGAGATGAAACACCAAGGTGTGGTTCAGTCTCAGGATATCATAGGACGTCTCAGGCCAGGACATTCACCTCTGTTCCGCGCATGAGAGACATGAACTTTTCCTCCTGGGCATCCACGGTCTTCTCGAAGTCCGCGTGTCTCTGCAGCAGTTCCTCCGCAGCCTGGATGGAGCCACCGTAGTTCTTCTCTCGCAGCAGCGGCTCACGAAGGTTCATCCACGCGTCCAGGATCTCCATCTCATGACGCAGACGCTGAAGTAGACGACACACTGGGTTATAGACAGACACAAACAGACAGATAGACAGACACAAACATGTAGTAGTGCAAGCCACTACAATGACCTCGGGTCATAAAATTGTAAATTTCATGATGAGAAAGATATTATTACACATTTATAAGCTGAGACCCTTCCTAGATGTATTTAGTTAATCATTTTTATAGACCTTATCTTGTTTTATTTTATTTTTATTTATTTTAAAATTGGTGTTTCAAGATTCCTTCACATATATCACGTCTTGTCAGTTTTAGGGCAGGAGGAAACCCGCAACATCCGTAGCACTGAACATTGCAGTAAACCTGCGAGCACTGGTAGGTACTGACAGACCAAGGATGATGACAGCATTGCCACTCTACAGACAACACATTCTATCATGATCACGTCAGAAAGGTAACTTTCGCGAACATTGATGTTGTACAGGATAATGACGTACCTGGGCCTCCAAGTTCTGGTCATGTAGCAAACTGCGGTGTACCAGAGTGCGTCTCAGACCATCATGAGATTCCTTCAGTTGGTTGATCTTCTCCTGGATCTATAGAAAGACGGCAAGGAACAGTTCAAAATAATGTCTGTATACATTTATATGCTGGGAATCTCACTATGGTATAGAGTCACTTTCCAAGATTTTTTTCACTTATATCACGGCTATCAGTTTACAGCAGGTGTAAACCCGCAATATCCCTAGTACCGATTGTTGATATTTTTTTTTTTAAAATAAATCGAGGTTTAGAGCCGATTTAAAGATTCCTTCACTTGTATCAAGTCTTGTCAGTTTAGGGCAGGAGGAAACCCGCAACATCCGTAGCTCTGAACATTGCAGTAAACCTGTGAGCATCGGCTGATAATAACTTACCAAGGACGATAACTGCATTGCCACAGTACAGACAGCGCATCCTATCATGATTGCGTCAACAAGATGACTTTTGCGAACATTGATGCCAGGCTCCTGGGATTTGAACCCGGGACCTTCGGCTGGTATTGACAGACCAAGGATCTCTGCTATACAGACATCTTATTATTGAGCACATCCCTGGTTTCATCTCTACAGTGTACGCACCTCCTCCGACAGGAAGTGGCCCTTCTCTATGAGATGTTTGCCCGTCTGCTCAAACTTGACAAATGCCTCCTCACGACTGTCCACCTCGGCCTTGTGCTCCCTGTACCGGGCGACCATGACCTCGGCCGACGGCAAATCTCGCGCCAGCTCGTCTGCTGTCAAGATGGCCATCATTTCACTGATCCATGCTCTGGAAATACACAAAGGTAGTTAATAACTAACTACATGTGATAGTTAACAATCACCCAGTTAAATTTAACCTTCTCTCACTGGAATTGAGTCGACAAAAAAGTCTATAAAAATACAACTGAAAATGTTAATTCCTGAGAAAACGGCTACAGATAAACTCGTAAGACGTTCAGATTTGAATTCTTGAGACATTTGTACAATGGAAACAATCATTAGAAAATCATTTGGACTTGAAAAGTTGACAATAACAAAATCTTGGAGTAGTTGGAATTTTTTCTGGATTGTCGGACTGAGAATTCCTAGCTCCCTGGTGGCTCAGAGTGACTGGATTAGTAACTTGAGAATGAATCACCATATGGAGGGGGTAGAATGTAGCTGGGTGTGATACAAGATGCTCCTACTGGTCTCAATGAGCAGAGTTACCCTTTAGATAAGTCAGTAGAGTGTTGGACTTGCAATCCAGCTACTCTGGTTCGAATCCCAGGATCAGCGTGTTCCTGTTCCACTTCATCTCATGGTCCCGACTTACTTCAGCTCTCATGGGTAACCACCTCAACTCACGGCCATTATTCATCCCAATTCTACTCATGTCCACAAATCCTTCAACTAATAGCCACTAATCCCTCAACTAATGGTCACTATCCCTCAATGAATGACCACTAGTCCATCAACTCATGGCCACTAATCAATCAAATGGCCACTAATCCTTCACAGCATGGCTACTAATATGTCAACCCATGGCCACTAATCCCTCAATGAACGACCACTATGCCATCAACTCAAGTCCACTAATCCCTCAACTAATGGCCACTATCTCCCAATGAACGGCCACTAATCCATCACCTCATGGCCACTAATCAATCAAATGGCCACTAATCCCTCACAGCATGGCGAATAATCCATCAACCCATGGCCACTAATCCCTCAATAAACGACCATTATGCCATCAACTCATGGCCACTATTCCCTCAACTCATGGCCACTAAGCCCCTCAATGAACAGCCACTAATCCCTCAACGAACGGCCACAAATCCTCGGTTCGTGGCCACTAATCATGTCGGCCTGCAACACTACTCACGTGAGTTCACGGTAGTCGTTGAAGTACATCTGTAGCTGCTGTGCCTGCTGAAGCTTCTCCTTCCTGAGCGTGGACCTCTCCACCAGCACGTTCCACGCCTGCACCATCTCCTCGTGTTTGGCCGCGATGTGGACCTGGGCGTGTGGGAACCGCTGGATCAGGTTCTCTGCCTCCTTCGTGATTGTCTCCACTTGCTCGCTGATGGCCGCCAGGTCTCTCTGGAACATGGCATAGAGGAGGGTGAACGGAGACCAGATGGGTAACAGAGAGGAGGGTGAATGAATGGGTAATAGATGAGTTAGTGAATTATTGTTTTAATTGTTTTAATTGTAGCCGGAATCATATAGGGTGAGCGGATGGGTAATAATTCTTTTTCAGAGAATAACATTGCTTTGGATTGGGAAATACAAGAGGATGACAGGCTTAAAAAATTGCTTTGGAAATGAAAATACTATATAAACATTTTGAAAAATAATTTTGCAAATGCACATAATTTCATTCCCCCGATCAAGTCAATTTTAGCATTTGCGAATTATTTGCATCTGCATAATTTAAGTGTTTTACAATATACAGGTGACAGTAATAGCCTTTGTTCAGAGAATAACATTGCCTGAACTTGGGAATTATTCTAATTCAATTAAAATAAGACTAGAGTAAATGTAACCTTCATTATTCAGACAAAATGTGTTAGCAATCATGCCCTTGATTAAATATGGTTCTTGTGGTCAAACAGATTTACATATTCTACAAAATGAAATATTGGGATTATGAATTCTAAAGTTATTTCCTTTTCAAATCTGGAGTAGATTGAGTCCACAAAATCTGATAAAAAAAAACGCATTATCAGAAAAATAAAAACAATCCAAATTTGTAAAAACATTGTAAAATGTTCCTACCTCGAGGCCGTCATGCCGACTGAGCAGAGCTTGGACACTCTCCAGGTCATGGCCGAAGTCATCACTGCCAACCACTCCATCCTTCTCCTGGATCCACTCCAGAGTGTCGTCAGCGTCGCGGCCGTACATGTGCACCTCCTTGGCTCCAGCCAGTGCCTGATGACAGCAAACACGTGCTTCAATAGTACAGTGAGCGAGTGAATTATTGCTTTACGTCACAACGGGAATCTTTCACCCATATGTGATGACCCAATAGTACAGACATGGCCACATACAGTTGTGATTTCAGTGGAAAACAAGTCTGGTGTCTGGGGCTGCAGAAATTACGAAGCTGTTTTGAGTATGATGTCATGCTCAACTGAAGTTTTGTTCACAAATCTCCGCATAAAATTTGAGCTTGAGCATGAAATCATACTCGAAAAGTTTGGTAATCTCGGCACCAGGTTTCCGCTGGTGTTTCTCACCTCCCGCCTGGCGTCGGCAGCCTCGTTGATATCCTCCCAGATCTGCTTGATCTCCTCTGCCCTCTTCTTGATGTTCTCAGACTCGAAGTGATCTCCTGATAGCATGTTCTGAGCCATGGCCAGTACTGTGTTGACTCGGTCCTCGTTGGAGTTCAGCTCATGCAGGAAGTCTTCGAACCGCTGCTGTAATACCTGAAAGATGATCCAGTACATCAGTTTCAATGTTAAAGTCAGTACGTCAGTATTAATGTTAAAGTCAGTATGTCAGTTTTAATGTGAAAGTCAGTATGTCAGTTTTAATGTTAAAGTCAGTATGTCAGTTTTAATGTTAACGTCAGTATGCCAGTTTTAATGTTAAAGTCAGCATGCCAGTTTTAATGTTAAAGTCAGCAAATTAGTTTTAATGTTAAGGTCAGTTCGAATGTTAAAATCAGTACACCAGTATTAATGTTAAAGTCAGTATGCCAGTTTTAATGTTAAAGTCACCACGTCAGTTTTAATGTTAAAGTCAGTAAATTAGTTTTAATGTTAAGGTCAGTTCTAATGTTAAAATCAGTACACCAGTTTTAATGTTAAATTCATTCTGAAAGCCTTCAAGAAGCATCCCAAGACCATTCAACAAGACACTGTTGATGAATACTGATTCCTTGCAAATTCTTAGCCAACATCTGTATCATTTGATGAGATCTGGTGCCAAGTTTATGAAACATCTTTCAGTACAATTTCATGCTTCTCGAAGTTTTGTTCATAAATCCACATATAAGAGGTTTGAGCATGAAATCATACTCAGGTTTTTTAACCTTGGGGCTGGATCACTGTGAACTTGTCCTGGTGCATGGAAGCAGTTGCACTACATAAAGTATTAGTAGAGTTGTTATTATTATTATTATTATTATTATTATTACTAATAAAATCATACAGTAACACAACTCCAGATTCAGCTTTTAAACAGTCACCATGCATCTGATCTGACATTTAAGTTTGATTTGGGCCATGTTAGAAAAGAAAAGCAATGCTGGGAAGATGGGAAGATGGGAAGTGGAATGTTTGTGGTAAGTTGGGAAGTGGACAGTTTGTAGTAAGTTGGGAAGTGGACAGTTTGTGGGCAGGCTCAGTTCCAGACCCAGATGACATACCTCCACGTGTTCGAGATCCTGGCCGAAATCTTCTGAGCTGGCGACTACGAGCTTGTCCGAGATCCAGGTGGACACCTCGTCAGCCTCGTGGTAGAACTCAAACAGCTTCTTGCTGTCCACCAGCTTGAACCTCCTCTGGTTGACCAGGTCCTGTAGGTGGCTGTGTTGATGCTCAATGTCCGACTGTAGCAGAAATGTACACAATTAGTTACGTATGGCCGAAATATTCCCGCTGCAATGTGAAGCACTGAATTTGACAAGTATCATCTTCCTCTGAACCTCTTGCAGCTTTCTAGAGTTCATTATCACAGAAAATGTTAGGTTTAGTTTGAATTGGATGTTTAGAGCTGCTTTCATATCATACAGTAGTTTAAAGGTGTAGGGAAGAAAATCTTTAAAATGAATACAAAAAGTTTACCTGTTTTTTCTTTATATTAGCACTATCATAATGTTCCTTTTCTGTTATGGTTCGACTAAGAGCAGACAACTCTCCAATACTGTTGCTGAAGTTATCAATGTCTCTTTCCATGGCATCAAGCTTCTTCATTAAAGCCTGAAAAACAAAGGAAATCAGTATATGAAATCGAGATGGGTGTTGGGGGCAGCTGATGTGTCCTAGTCTCACTATCTATTCTACACTATCTATATTAAGCAGTATTCTAATCTATTATCACTAGTAATTGAAAGCTTTTCCTATGCACGATTGCTGGGTTTGTTAAACGTTGGGGGGGGGGGGGGTTTAACTGCTTTCAAAATTATTTTGCTCATGTTCGGGCATCAGTTTCATGCAGTAGGAAACTTGCAACACCTGCAGCACCGAGTGTTGCAGTAAACCTGCATACACAGGCTGGTACTGACAAATCAACGGTGACAATGGCACTACAATTGTACAGACAATGAATCCCATCTCTTGTGACAGTAATGTCTATGGACACTGATCCCTATGGGATGAGAATGGGAAATTGTGTTTTCAGTTGAAACAGCTGGGATCCAGGGGCCATGGGCAGATTTACTAGATCGACCCTGGAGCCTCAAAATCTCGTGGAAATCTGCGGATCTGAAGAAGATTCTCATCCCTACGACAGGATCGATGGTGTGGCATTGCACTACTACTGGCCCCTGGTGACGGACTTGAAATACATCGGAGCACAAAGTGGACGCACCTGAACCTGATCTGCATCTCGGCCTAGATCTGGACTAGTCAGCTGCGGTACTTTCTCGTTCATCCAAGCTTCTGCCTCGGCAATCTCAGTATAGAACTGCAATGACAAGATGATGTGTTATTATAATAATAATAATAATAATAATAATAATAATGTGCACATTTCTTGTGCCAAATCTATGCTCGAAAGCGTGCTCATAGCATTACATTTATTATTTTTATATTTTATTCTATTTTATCTCTCGATAAAAAATAGAAAACGATGAAAAAATATGAAAATATTGAAAACCAGTGGGGCCTGTGAGAAATGCAGCTTGCTGGCCAATATATTTGTGTAGACAAATGGAATGTACATACTTTCAGGTAAAATATGTTTGATCATGAAATATGTCAACAAGCCGTGATTGTATGCCTTAAAAACCATTAAAAAACTATTTTTGAAATCATTCACAAGCTGACATAATATGAAGCAATTCTTCTTCTTTAGAATTTGGGAATTTTTTAAATGGCAATTCTTTTATAAAAGTTTGCTATTATAATTCATCTCATTATATTTATATTACGTAAAATGGGCCCCAAAATTATGAACCTTTTTGAGTACAATTTCATGCTCAAGCCCATATTTTATATGGGGATTTTTATGAACAAAACTCTTGGAGCATGAAATCCTGCTAAAAAGTTCTGCAATCTTGGGGCCATGTTTCCCTCTACAATCAGTAGGCCCACTAGACTGTCCATGTACCTTCTGGGCCTCTAGGGCCTCCTGTAGCTTCAGCTTCCTGTCTGTGGTCGACTTCTTCAGCCACTGCAGCTGTCCGTGGAGGTCGTCAAACCTGGCCTGGATGTCCTGGGAGGCAAAGTGCTTGCTTCTCACCATCAGCTGAGCGGCATTGGCCACTGACTCGATCAGCGGCTCGTGGGCAACTATCTCAGACTCTAATGTCTGAGGAAGAATTATGGAGAGTTGTGACTGTCTAACAATAATGGTATACTTTTGACATTCACAAAATGCATGATCACCCAAGCCTAGCATCTTAGTAAAACAATTCTACGATAATGGATCTAAAAGAATAATTTACAATATAGTTAATATTTTAGTTAATATTTTGATTAGTATTTTAGTTAATATAATATTTTAGTTTAGTTTATTTTTTATATATATAATTTTTAAAAGTATATTTTTGGAAATTATATTTCGTTCTATAGATTGTAAATTCCATAATTTCAATATCAATGTTGAATTGCACATCATGTCATTAGAAGCATCGTAGCAGTGGTGGTGGGACTCTCCCACACTAATTAGGCTATAATTTGGCTTTCTCAATTTTAGAGCTTCCAACATCTCTAATTATTGCTTGATGTATTAAAACATTATATTGCATCCAAATCATAAAAGTATGCAACTAAATTAATATTGTGTTTTCATGCAACAAATTCCGATAATTTTGACAATGAACAGCTCATCATGCTTCAAACAGTCATGTGCGAAATGTGAACATGTTGCGAAATGTGAACATGTTACGGAATGTAGTGGTCAGTTTCACAAAGGATAGTGGCAAAATAAAATGCTTGCAAGCTCTGTTGTTTAACTCAGAGCTATACATACTATAGGGCTACAATCACTTTGTGCAACTGACCCGAGGCTTCTTCAGTGAATAATAAAGAAGGAAATAATTAAACGAGATCAACAAAATATATCACGGATGATCACTCTTTTAGCTGTGACACAATCATTCATACAATAAAAATGACTTTCATCAATACTGCAACAAATTATAGAAGTGATTTTCATCAATGATGAACAAGTACAGTTCAGAGAACCGACTTTGAAAGTTACTGCATGAAACATGCCACTAGTTTTCTAGCATAGTGTCCAACACATACCTCCGAGATGACTGCCTTCCAGGAATTAAATGATAACAAGGTATCAATGCTGGGTAATGTGACCAGAAATACCAATCAAAAAAATATATTGAAACATAGGCTTCCAGTTATGAAGAATATGTTAATCTCGTCCAATGTAGATGCCATATGATGCCACATGATGCCAGTGATTTTGAACATCCAGCAAGTTTAAGTTCAATAACAATTTAATGTTCCCGACAGTATCATATACGTAATGACATTGGGAACAAGCCGTGATACAAGTGAAAGAAACTTGAAATCGTCTTAATGGAGGAATTTTTGTATTCTTTTCAGGATCATAACATTTTCCTCCACAAAGGCTTTATGATGTCATTACATATATGATATCTTCGGGAACATGGCACATAGACTTTAGATTGTATTATCAACTTGAGTAAACATGAAGTGAGTGAACACTGCCTGGCTATAGATGACCAGTATATGGATGTCTAACCTGGTGCTTCTTCATGAGATTCTGGACTTCAGACAGGGAGTGTCCGAGATCGGAGGACTCGGCGGTTGGTCTCTTCTCCTGGATCCAGGCCAGCTCGTCCTCCACGTCGCGGAAGAAGCGGTACATCCTCAGTGCCTCCTCCAGGTTGTCGCGGCGGATGTGACATGGCTCCGACAGAGAGTTGTACCTACACAGGAACACGCCATGTACACAGGGTAGGATTCTGAATTATGGTATGGAGGAAAGTATAAGGCATGTGGTCACACCAAGCACGATAAGGATGAGACTGTGAAGAACATTGTTCAATGCGCAACATTTTGAATGCAATCTCATTGTCAGTATCACTGCAGTGTGACCATGTACTATACTAGCATGTTGAACAATGTTCCCAACAAACTTGTTACCATTATTGTCATCATGCTGGTGTGACTGCAGCTTTGGTGTTATTTTTTAATTTTATTGTATTTTTTTTTAAATTGGGGTTTAGAGTCGCTTTCAAGATTTTTTTCACTTATATCACGACTTGTCAGTTTAGGGCAGGAGGAAACCTGCAACATCCGTAGCGCTGAATGTTGCAGTAAA
>JAUTBT010016203.1:0-42006 GCA_032361225.1 Lepetodrilus schrolli
CTCCTGCCCTAAACTGACAAGTCGTGATATAAGTGAAAGAATCTTGAAAGCGACTTAAAACCCCAATTTAAAAATAAATAAATGTGAATGGCAGATAGCAATGATAAATGACGTTTACTTTTTCTTTTTATCTTAGAAATCCTGGTTTTTGCGTCCCAGGATCATATAATGTGATGCTTTTATTTGAATAGGAAGACCATGAGTAAAACTGACTCGGAATTAAAATAATATTTATGATGGATTTTATGTTTCAGGTTATGTAAACTGTTGACATCACCAGTGACGGAGGTTAAAGACCTAGTTGCTCATTTCATCTTCGTCATGTGCAAGGAGAATGGTATGTTGTTTTGTTTTTTAATTGAGGTTTGGAGCTGCCTTCAAGATTCTTTCACTTATATCACTGGCTTGTCAGTTTAGGGCAGGAGGAAACCTGCAACATCTGCTGCGCTGAATGTTGCAGTAAACCTGCGAACATCGGCTGGTACAGACAAGACCAAGGATGATAACTGCATTGCCACTCTACAGACATCGCATCCTATCAATATTGCGTCAGAAATATAACTTTCGCGAACATTGATGCCGGGCCCCCCGGGGCGGGATTTGAACCTGGAACCTTTGACTCCGATGTCCAACTATTCTACCAGCCGCCCGTAGATCTCCTAATGGCCTCCTTGTCCTTATAATTTCATTAGCAATAGGGCTGCTTGATTTGTCAGAAAGCGGCTAGCCACTTTGACAGATGCGTGCGCATGTTACATTGCGCCGAAAGTGCAAATCTAGTAACCCGGCTCACTCTGTCCAGCCCAGATGCGTCGCCGTATGGTGAGTGGCTCAAGTCAGCCAGAAATGTGCCTGGTAGATGGTCAAATAAAGCAATCTGGCCACTGGAAGTACCATAGTGGCATATGCCAAATCTAGCCTGCTTAGACGATAGAAACATCACTACAGTCAAATATTACAATAACAATTTTTTTTAATAATAATTTTTTATTCTTCCATAATAATGTATTCTTTTTCTATTAATTTATTTTAAAATATATTATTATATTACTAATAATTACCATAATAATGTATTGTATTTTGTAATTTCTTTTAAAAAATAGAGGATATTTCATGTGTCTAGTGAAATAGCATGTATCTCTCATCAAGCTGCGCCACTCATGAAAATATCGGTTTTCCCACGTCACGAGATGAGAGATACATGCTATTTCACTAGACACATAAAATATCTTATTTATTATATATTTTTTATTATATAATTGTCAACAGATAATTGAATAGAAAACTATAAATTCTCCCAACTGGACAATGTATGCTGACGTCATGAGCTGGTCACTTGACTTGTCACAATAGATCATCGAATGGTTTGAAATAATATGGCAACCCTAACGACGAGCTAGCCTTCAATAGTTGTAATGACAAATAGAAGTCAAAACGGAATATATTCAATTAATCAACAAACACAAACAACTGTTACAACTCTGAAACATCGTAAGTGTTTAACGTGGTGTATCAAATTGATCAAATAGTTGTACGATGAACTGACGAAAGTGCCAGTCGGCATCGTGGTTCACAGCGGGTTCAGTAGCGCTGGAAGGTGTTCTAATGATAACACTGTTCTTGTCACTATGATATCACTTTTCTCAGATTGAGAAATCTCAGTCTTTCACAGCTAAGGCCATAGTTATTTGATTCCCTGGTTTACGGATTTTTCTGTGATAATTTTTACTTGGGCGGTCTAAAATTTTGTTATACATATTTACCAGTAACAAATCAAATTGGCTTCGACTTTGTTTAAAAAATGTCCTGTTGGTCTTTGTTCACGACTATTTCCTTCACCTTTATTATAATTTTCTAAATACTAGTACACTGTCAAATATAATAAATATAATTATTTCTGTTTTCCAATGTGGAAAAAATCAGTTAGGCGGATCCGTAAACCAGGGAATCAAATAACTATGGCCTTATTATATAATAAATTATTATTATTATTAATAATATTAATATTAATATTAATAATATTACTATTATTATTAGTAGTAGTAGTATTATTATAATAAATAATTATTATTATTAATATTAATATTATTATTATTAGTAGTAGTAGTATTATTAGTATTAAGGACAATAAGAATAATCATAGCAATAGTGTAATTTAGAACTAAAGTACTTTTCAGGATCTGTTTATCTGCTAATGATATTACAACATTTTTTTTTTACTATAGTAGTGCTTTTTAAAAGATAAACCTTTATTTTAAAATCCGGTATGAGAAACCAGGTATGATACTTATGTCAATCATGGTTACAGTTAATCGCATGGTGAAGTACACTGGGTATGGGAACTGTGCAGGACTGTTAGCTCAGTTTGGATTGCTCAAGCTGGATCAGGCACAAGCAAGGGGAGACTACTCTAGTGACTCGGAAGACTCTGAGACGGAAGAGTATTCAGATTTGAAAGATCAGTAAGTCGGTTTTTTTCCTCCTTTAACTTGAAATTAATTTTCGTTCAATTTCCTTTTAACACTTATAGCACGGAGTGTTACAGGAAGCCTATCGATGAACCAAGGATGATAAATTCCCTACATAATAATAAGGCAAACAACACTCTTCATCAAGTCGAAAATATAACTTCTTTAGACATTGAAACAGAATCCTACATCTGGGCTGCATTCAGCCGACAATACATATCAATACTTATGATTATATAGTACTAGCTATGCCAGCAATCCGCAGTGATTTCAATACGGGTTTGGACCGCGTATTGTTTTGTATGAAAACCCAAAGCATAAAACGAATGGACTGGACACATGGTTGTCACAAATGGGTGAATGATTCTCGCATGAGCAAACTGATTTCCGGATATTTTCCTACTAACTCTTCATCGAAATGCTACATGTAGAGAAAGGTATTGTATTATAGTGTATTGTATGTATTGCCGGCTGAACTCAGCCCTGGCCTGCATTTCACGAAAGGGTCATACTGTAGTCCTGGTCTAAATCTGGGCGTATGCCATGCTTTTACTATAGCAGCAAATGGCGTAAACCTTTATATTTTGACCCTGTCATATTTAGCTCTACCAATGATCTACCACTGTGTGACTCGCTGCCGGCAAACTCTTTATTAAAATGGTGGCATTTCAGTGTTAACCCTGTGACAGGACGTTGGGAAGACACCAAGGTTAACCCGATGGATGAGATGTCGGAGGAACAGAAGGAATTTGAAGCCATGAAGTTGGTGGACGCTATGGACAAGCTTCAGAGGTAGGCTGGCTGTCCCTTGCTACAGGGCCTGTGTCATTGGTTCTCCATAGTGGGTCCAATGCTTATATATGCTATGGCCAAGCTTCAGAGGTAAAAAGCTTCAGAGGTAGGCTGGATGTCCCTTGCCACAGGGCCTTTGTCAATGGTTCTCCATAGTGGGTCCAATGCTTATATATGCTATGGACTAGCTTCAGAGGTAGGCTGACTGTCCCTTGCCACAGGGTAGTGCTGTTCCAATCTCAGTATCTGAACCTACTATTTTTCTATAATGGGTCCAATGTTTCTCTATATCAAAATGTTTTTTGGCAGTTTTCCATAGTTTATTCCAATAAAATTCAAATTCTTTTGTTACTAGAGAAGGAATCATCCAACCAAGTCGCATCGGACCCGACGGACGCCCGGAGCCAGTGTCACACATCCTGGAGCTCGCAGAGAGTGGTGGCGCCACCGCTGCCCCCGATCCTGACTTCAAATAGGCCGAGAAATGGTCGAACGTGTTATCACCAACACCAAGCAATCTTAGCTCAATTTTGTCACGTTTTCAAAACATTAATAACATTTTTTATACAGTGCGTGATCTGGTATGTCATTACCGGAGGTATTATCAATCTAAAAACTTTCCATTAAAATCTCTAATTCTGTGTATTATTTCATCATGAGCATTTATTTGCTGAGGGAACTGATTTTCCTGGTGCAGTAAACTATTCTACTCTGTAACATGCCATACTGATGGTGGTTATTTTGTATACCATTAGTTTAGAGTTTGTCCCTTTACAACAACAATCACCCTCTATTTACGACAACTAAAAAATAAGAAATCTTGTACGTTTACAACAAGAAAAGTCTCCATTTAGTGACAGAGAAATATTAGCTAAGATTGTTTAGTGTTAGCGGACCCATGGCTACACGTTCAGTACTGTATAATATTTAATTAAACACTGATGCTCGATTTGTAGCAGTCCTTTTAGAAAAACAAAATGGCTTCTATAGATGTTTGCTATGTCTCCTCCTATCAAAATGATTTGATTTTTGTCAGTCTGTTAATGGGGACCGGAATATAAAACCATATGTTGTTTCAACTGTGCTGCGTATTTGTTTTGACCTTTGTAAAACACCAATCTAAGGTCAAGGACACTCACAATAAACTAAGGACCGAATCAAAATGTAATTTCTGACTATGGAAGTTATAGCCTTGTGGAGATATGTAGATCAAAGATAATGGTATGCCAATTTTCTTTTTTCTATACTATCATTCTTTTTCTCGTATGCTTTTGATATGTCGAAACACATAACATAAAATGTCACTATAGTAAAACATAAAATGTCGCTAAAGATTCACGTGAAAGGTCACTGAAAGGTCACAATGACCTACTTTTAAAATCCTTTTGATTTGTCATCACCAGGATTTGATATTACGTAACAATCTCCAATATGGAGAATCACCAATCAAACACATGACATGTATTTGCTGCATGCTGTACAGTTTGAATTGTCTGTCGGCTGATTATATATATTAGCTTAGAAGTCCTTTAATATAGCTACGACACGGCTCAATATGATTGAGATCCCGATTGGTCTGACGGTAACCTATGATACGACGCGGTGGCATCGATGCCACGGAGTTACGTGTAACATATACGTGTAACATAGAGTAAGAGCATGAACACACTTCTAGGTAGGTTGACTTTGTTCTGCCCTTGGAAGGATACCAGTGGAATTGGCCTTCTGGCCTTTAACCCATTCCCTGCTGGGTTGGTTGCAATCACTGCTATATGGGGCATATCTAGTTGCTCCTCGAGCAGGGGGAGGGTTAACTGTTGCGGTAATTGCTCAAGATTGCTAAGTGTTTTAAGCAGGTTTGGTCGTGAATTAATCAGGAATTTGTGACAATGTATTCTTGTCTTAGGTAAAAGATCAACTGATATTTTTCATATTTTTATAAATTCGGAATAGATTCGTTATCAATAATGAATGAAAGGCCCAATTAAATATTCCATTTTGGCTGCTACATTTTTCTACCATCCTGATATTTAATGTTTTTCATTAGTCTACACAATGTCAACAGTTGGTCGTGCTAGTGCTCCCAAAGATGAGAAACGGTATATATGCTAGTCAACACATCTGACATTTCACTGGAAAGCAATTTCTGTGCGGGTTTGCGGAAGCCGCTTGGAACCCATTAATATCTTCAGTCAATGATGTAGAAATATACATATAAAATATAAATATAAAATATACATATACAATACTGTTAAGCTCTAGTCATGTCTGCAGTTCTTCTGGCGATTGGAATAAATATGTATAATATATAATATGAATGTGTACAGTGTACACTGGATTAACCACCTCCATGCTGGGGTGATCAAAATCACTGATGTCTTTGACATTTCTGATTGCCTCCAACTTGTAGGTGGTTAACAACCTTCATTATCTGATTGGTCGTACATTAGTCCAATATTTTGAAATATACCGAAAGTTTTTAAAAACTGTGCATGTCTATTTGTTTTGTATTGTCGAATGATTCATGTTAGATATATTTGATATTTGTTTTAGGTATTTCAATTTATGTTTTATAGCTCTCTCTTCATAGTTTGCTTCGAGCAATGTACAGCAAACAACATTAAGCATTTCTTCAATGCAGTCAAACGTGCATGAGTTTATTCATAAGTCATTTCACGGTTATATGGACCCAGTGACATCCGGTTTCGTTGATATCTACGTTACATAAATGTCAGTACATGTAGTAAAATAGTATATCGGGTCTTGATTACAAGGTTTTGTCATTACATCTTGAAATATACAAATAATCTATCAGTATCGGTTAAAGGCATACAATCATAGGTTTGTTTACATATGTCATAGTAAAACATTTTTACATGAAAGTATGAATATTTGATGTGTCGACACAAGTATATTTGATAACCAGCTACAAGTATATTTGATAACCAGCTGCATTTTCCGCATATCCCACTGGTTTTCAATATTTTCATATTTTATTATTTTGTAATATTTATAGTTACGTAGCTTTATTGGTACCAGTAGTTTATTTTGACCGTGTTCAATGTTTAGAGTTATCCCCCCTTAGTCTGTTAGACTATAGAAAATTGAGATTTTATAGTACATTACCAACTGATTATTCAGGTTTTACCGGAAATGTAAACTGTATAGAATTTACCTATCCTACAGTAGTAGAAAGATATGTATGCTAAGTGTATGTACTTTGCATTTTAAACTCCAAATCGGTACAGAATGACAACTTAATCTGTGATTGTATGCCTTTAAGTTTGTATGCCAGCATATGTAGTTCCGAAAATAGAATATATTTGGTAGTCTACTGGTAATCGGAGGTGATTCTGTTACCTACCTCTTGTCCATTGCTTACATATTTACAAAACCGGTTTGTCTTGGGTTACAATGTCATTTTTATCATGGGGGTTGATCTTCATCTTGATATTCTAAAATTGTTTCAACTTCACATAGACATGGTATGTGTGGAATTTGAGCTTATGATATATAGTCAGCAAAACATATGTTTGCATTTAATGCACGAAAAAAACAACTGACATCTTATAGAGAAACAATACTGATATTATTTTTCAAATCCATTCGTACAGATGTATGTGTATGGTAGCTGCAGTTCTGTAGCTAAAAGGTGCCCCGTTTACTATTTTGCTATCTATGTGACACCCTTTAGCTACAGAGGATCATAGTAGTATGCATCAACAAAAGTACGCAACCGATCCCAATGCACTGGGTTAATCAACACGTGGGGCATAAATACACATGGCAGAACGAAATCAAGCTAGGATTGGATTCACTAACCATTATACTTCATGTCTCCGTGCTTATTTTCTAAGGAAAGTTTTTTTTTCTCACATAGTATTTTATTAAATTTGTCACCGAACCAGCTCATAAACCGACACCATCTTGCAGCTATTTTAGCATCTTGCAGCTATTTTTAGCAACATGGCGTCCATTGAAAAAAGCGATCGGTGACAAATTTAATAAAATACTATGTGAAAAAAACTTCCCTTTGAAAATAAGCACAGAGACATGAAGTATAATGGTTAGTGAATCCAATCCTAGCTTGATTTCGTCCTGCCACATGTATTTATGCCACACGTAGTGATTTGTTTACATTTTA
Source organism: Lepetodrilus schrolli (assembly GCA_032361225.1). Lineage (NCBI taxonomy): Eukaryota > Metazoa > Mollusca > Gastropoda > Lepetellida > Lepetodrilidae > Lepetodrilus > Lepetodrilus schrolli. The sequence continues at coordinate 7,405 of JAUTBT010016203.1, forward strand.
TTGGCACCATAGAGCTACAGTCAGTGTTGAATATGTGATTGCAGAAAGTAAGCCTAAGACCCTAGGCAGACTTTCATCAAACGCTTGTAATTCATAAATACAATAAGGATAATATGGATAACACCACCGATCGATTCACTAAGTATTTAAATTCAACCCTGCATGCGTATTTTTCAAAATTGCCTACTCTTTCATAAACATCCAGAGGCTTTCTGTTGAACTCCTCTCATTTTCAACGGCCATTTTCTTCATGCTCAAGTTAGTCAGTGTTAATTATAAAGCGTGAAATATGGTGCTTACGACACCTCTACTACGCCATCTCCCCCAGCGTAGGGTTGAACTCCGAGCTACGTATGACTTCGTTCACTACGTAGCGAGTAAGCGAGTTCGATCACGTGCCCTAGGAAAGACGCTACTAATCTACAGAAACACATATACTGATTGTGTGACTAGTTGCAGCTAATGTGAAAAGAACCTCTACAACTGTGTCATGGTCTTCAAAGCCATAAACAGTTCTGTTCTCCGGTAATGTTATGCTATTTTAGGTACAACGCATTCCAAAATAAATGAATCCCTACATTTCTAAAACCCACTGACCAAGTAAGTAAGCAATGATGTGTGATTATATGATACTATCATAGGTACTTTCGCAGCCGGTGATGACGTCTACTTTGAAGCATACAATTTTATTTGGTTTCGATTTATAGGTAAAGCTATAGTCGTTAAATCCAAGACATGATTCTAAGTAACATTTTTATCGCATGTAATCATATGAACTTGGGAGTAGTTAATTATTTCTTTAGGTTCGTTCACCAAATTAAGCATTCATGGTAAAGATAAATGGATTATTTTATGGTTCTTAGTATCCTCATTAACAGTGTATAATACTTATAGTATTTACTTAGTAATACTTCATCCCCTATGTAACGTAAGGTTTCGGCGATCTTTGTGTAATATACATACATTAGTGTATATATGAGTATTCGTACATGTATATGAGTATACAAGTTGTCTTAGCCTAAGAAATTAATATAATCTATGATGTTTTGTTCATGAAAAAGGAACAGTCATGGTCAAAGGCAGGAACGTCTCGCAGTAAAACTTCCTACCTTTCGGGATAAAGAGTTCTTTTGAGATCTTAACGGGATGTAGAAAAATGTGTTCCTTATTGAAGAAGTGTTCAATGTGTTTCCTCTTCCCATCATACCACAAATATAACCCCGGCATCATGGTCATCTTCGTGTAGGTCTCAATACCACCGAAGACAGTTGGAATTGCGATTTCAACGAACAGGTTATACCTAGAAAAATGTTCCAGGAAATACACGACCTCGTCTTTCAGCCTCCGAGGCACATAGGCAATATCGGACGCAGCTTTTAACATTGCGTTATTTTGACCTGTGTTTTTCGCTAGTGTCTTGAAAAACCTGTCAAATCTTTCCATGTCTAGATCTCTCGAAGAGTTGAGAGCTTTTAGGTACGTATGGAGACCAACGGTAGGTATATTATACCAAAGCCAGTCTATGTGTCGACTATGTCTCAGAACCTCAGGAGGTATGGTCCAAATTTTGTCAATCGGTAATCTGTGAATATTCCAAACATTCAGTAAGGTGTCGTCTCCGAGATACAGGTAGCCATCCACGTTATAGTTCATTTTCATGGCTTGGGTCAAACAGTTCTGAGAGAACCATCCATTACCGACATTTACTTCAATGAACGTTACTGGCGTGAGATGTTTCGCGTATTTGTCGAACTGTCTTTTATTCTGCCCACAATACACAATATGAGGAAAATGTAATCCGTACAAGGTTTCCAAGAAGTGAAGATTGTTATAATGTGGAATGTTGAACACCACGATCAGCAGGATATGTGGGAAGGTTTGTATTTTTGATATTCTGTTATCAAGTTTCAAGATTCGGGTGTTATGGTCGTCGCAATATATTGCTATGTTGTTTATGTGGGCAGCAACGTGTTTCGGAAAGACTACGTCGTGGTGCTTCAGTGGTGGCGATTGTTCCCAGGGCCAAAACTGCACGTCGTTCACCATGCTAGAGTTGCGCGTCTGATCGGGAAACGGTTGATCTGGTATAGACACGGCTCCATGTATCAAAGTACCAAACGGGATTCGTCTCGGTTCCACATAGCCCATGTTTTTGAGATCTCGGATCCAGGCCTTTGCTAACATAGCATCGCCTTGTGCCCAGAAACCCTGATTTGCCATGTCAGTTGATAATTTAACAAGACAATCGAAGAAGGTCCGTATTGGTTTGCAGTTCCATTCAGTTAGGAATTTCACGAGACGTTCTGTTTGAAAGTAGAGGTCTTTCTCATCAATGGCGTCGAGTAGATACGAGTGGGAGTTACGAGTCTGGAATGCATTTGGGGGAAAGAAGCCTAAAGTACCACCTATTTCCCACAATAATCTCTGGGCCCAATAACCTCGCCAGATGTCGCAAACACGAAATGTTGTCGTTGTCGGAATCAATAGCGCCCACAATGCATCGTACAGGAAGAGTGTATTCTGGGAATTAAATGGAGAAAAGACGCCTTCCGGTACAATTGCAGGAGGAGAATGTATGTCAAAGGTGACGTTTAGTACAGATACCGTTTTCTTCCGGGTCAACCTAAAAATAGCATCCATATCCGGGTCACCATTAACAACACCTTGTTGAATTGATGGCGTTTTCCAATGACCCAGAGTATAATTCATTGTGACCTCTTCTCCCACTGATGCTAAGGGATAACCTCTAGGCCACAGAGTGGGTTGTCCAAAATGGCGGTAAGGATTGAAGAGATGTTTCCCGTCATACAGCAATCCCCACATTGTAGACTCCAGAACAAAACGTTTAAGGGAGTACAAGGGTCTATTGTCGTCGTCAGTTTCGTATATGACCTTTGCCCCATGGGCAATAGCGAAGAGGTATCCGACTGTCTTCCGTGCATAGCTACGTTCAGGGAGATGAGACACGGTTTCGAATCCAAGATTCCGTTGATTCTCAATGCTTAAGAAAACACAATTTGAGAGCCTAGAAAAGAAAAGAAATGAAATTGGGCCTAAAAATGCAAATAAAATTCATTCAAGTGCGTAAACAAATTTTACATGTGTGTGTGTGTGTGTGTTTGTGTGTGTGTGTGTGCGAGTGTGTCTGTGTGTGTGTGCGCGCGCGCGCGTGTGTGCGTATGTGTTATAGTAGGTCTATATGTGTGTTTTTATTTTTACTCGTATTATTTACACTTACTGCCAATCGTGGGGAGTTTTTGTATCTCCAACCACCACAACTTTCCATCCGGGTATCTGAGACAGGAAACGGATATCCGTTGTAGGAGATGATATTGTGGTGACAACAATCCATCTATCAGAGCTTATGGATGATACATTTCTCGCCGGTCTGAAAAGAAAACACATCTTGTGATGCTCTTATTATATTTAGAACATTATAGATAGTTGTTCCTCACATTAAAATGAAGATAGTAACTCCAGTTCGAAACACAGTCCTCGATAAAACGCGAGAACTTGAATGCATTGCCCGTCAACTTTCCTTCCTTTGTAAATTTGCAATGTCTTTACGAATGTCGTATCTTACACAGTACCCATTCAAAAATGATATTAATGCCATCTATTTCACGTCTCAGATATAAACACTGCTATAGCTATGTTATTAAACATACTCACTCATGCATGCCATTAAGCCGCCAGTTTGTCACGTGAGCATTCTCCAAGTATAGATATACGACTATGGTACAAGCACACCCGATGACAATGCTCTTAAATACAGAGGCATACTTTGCTGGCATTTTTATTTAAATCCGGGTAGAGATATAAAACAAAACTATGTCAGTGTAATATACATCCGCCCTTCTTCCATCCGAAGTCACAGCCCAAATACACGTTAACTCAACCCGCAAAGTTTTCCCCTATTTTCTAGCAATAAATGTATAAACTAAACCGTTAATGTTCTCCTTATAGCACGCCATATGTGACACCGAATTAACGCCTAGCGTAATTATGAGATGAGGGATTAACGTTCCTTCAAGCTGTTTGTACAAATCGTGGATTGTAGCAGCGACTGAATCCAATGCTATCCGTTTATTGCCCATTGTAGAGTCAAAACCAGCGGAGTCCAGTCGTGTAGCACAACAGTGATCTGTCAAAATACACTCAGGTATGTTTTCCAGACATCAAACAGCAAGAAATAGGCACGTTGAAATATCCTAGAGCTCAAATTGGTCTTAATTGTAATCTTATTACGCAAAAAAACATAGCATATGCATGTATGTAGACAAAATGACTATGTACAATCACAGTGATGTCCAAGGATGTAGGCCAATATGCCATACAGTATGTTAATATAAGTATTGTTACGAGTGATGCTGGCTCCTAGCGCCACAAGCAACAAAAAGGGAAGCCGAACACAAAGTTGATAATCACAATATTTACTTCATATATAACAAAGGTAATTCCACTAATCTAAACTATTGGCAGTTTAAAATATTGTATCAAAATTCATTCCGCAAAGGCACAAACCTGGGAATAATTAACCAGTCCGTGAATCCACACATGCACAAGTTCCGAACAAATGGCAATTCCAATTGTTACAAGATAAACATAAACTTCAGACAGGTGTGCTCTCTAATAGCTCACATTTCTCTCTCGGTCCCCAGTTGACTGTGCCTAAACCCCAAAAATTCGACATTATATCCAACCCAGACTGGCTTGTCTCTCAATTATCTTACCACATTCATCCCTGCTAGTATATACATATAAACAATGGTCAATCGGTTACACAACTACTCTCCACGTACCAAGCCACCTCAACAATAGGTCAACGCTCCGGCCGGCCGCAGTCCAATCATTCTTTGTACACTAATAATATATTTCCACACACATATAATATCTTTACACACACATATAATATCTTTTCACACAAATATAATATATTTCCACACACATATAATATATTTCCACACAATATATTTCCACACAATATATTTCCACACACATATAATATATTTTCACACACATATAATATATTTCCACACACATAAAAGTATGCCTACCGTAAAATTGGAATCTAATAGTTTACTTCTCTTGATACCATCAAGCATGCAAAATACATATGTTCTCTCATTTTCAACGGCAATTTTCTTGCCCAAGTTCGTCGGTGTTAGATATAAACCGTGACATATGGTGCTGAGATATGCAAATCATTCGCATATGCTCATTAACTCATTGAATAATCACATCCCGAGCATATGCGAATATAATCACGTAATAGGTCACGACCCTGTGTGGAACTAAAGGTCAGACCAATATGGCGACCTGCATGCATTGTGACGTGAACAGAAAACCTCAGGATAGTTATGAAAGAGTATGCCATATTGTAAAATACGTATGCATAGTTGAAGCTAAATGGTTAGTGAATCGATCGGTGGTGTTATACATGCCTGCCCCTTGTTTATTTATGAATTATGAGCGTGTGAAACTCTGCTCAGGATCCTAGGGGCACTATAAGCATTCACATATTCGACACTGTCCGTAGCTCTGTGGTGCCAATAAAATGTAAACAATAATAATGAGGGACAACATAGAGCTACGTAACCGCAGCTAGAAGAGATTAGTTACACCTTCAACTAAAGAATATTGGCAGACTGATCGTTTTAAATACCATCCCTGCTTTCACGGGCGCATAGGCCAACGGACCTACGGGACTGGTTCACAGTCCTCTGGGCAACCCCACGGTCGCTGCCATATTAGAACTACATCTGTCACGTGTATCACTAGCTCGTCTAATGTGGGATATTTCCAATAACTGATTAGATTGCTGCATGTCTTGATAAGACAATAGTATATATTTTAGTAAACTATATGTCTACAGTTTTCCCCGTTGCCTAACAATCAGAAAGTAGTTGAAATATAATTAATATACATTACCCTATTTTCCGTAGTCGGTTGATTAATATACTAAGACAATCATGATTATATTATGGTTTCTAATTATATATAATTATTTTAAAATTAATTCCTAACTGTAATTTATCACTCTAAAATTATAAAATGTCATTGTTTACTAAAGAGTGTAAAATAGGCCCTCCGCGCATTCTTCTCTATGCGATGAGTGGTAAGGCTGACGACGACTAATGACCATTTTCCCGGAATCTGGGTAAGATTACTGCTCCTGCGAGTGTCGAGGGTATTACTGGAACAAAGTGGAAGCAGTCCGAGGTGGGCCGATTGCAGCTGAGGGTGACATGCTAAAACATGCCGTCTACCAGATTCTGCAAATCAATTCATGGCAAGTTACACAAATATAAACGTAGCTCAGTCTGTGACTGGAAAATGAACGATGACAAGTTACATAATGATGCTAGCTTAATGAGGGGCGATAGTCTTTTAATACTTCAGTATATGGCATGTCAATTATAATACATTCGTGTGTAAGCCACGAGGTGGTGCAATTGTAGAACGTTATACCTCGGAGCCAAAGGCCCCGGGTTCAAATCCTGTCTAGGGAGCTCGGCATCAATGTTCGCGAAAGATTCTCATTATACCAGCCGGTGCTCGCAGGTTTACTGCAACATTCAACGCTGTATACTGTTGCAGGTTTCCTCCTACCCGGAAAGTGACAAGCCGTGATATGAATGAAAGAATATTGAAAGCGGTCTAAATCCCAATTTTAAAAACACAACTAATAAAGCAGAGTTGTATTGTATAGAACACGAGTATTACGCCCATGTATTAGTTCAAAACCATTGTAACAGTTCATGTAACAAATAAACTGAAATGGAATTATCATTGGACATGCATGGCGCGATGCTTCTTCGATAAAAAGCTTAGAGTAAGGGAACATGGCGCAAGACGACCACGGTGACGGTATGGTGTTAGCTATATGGAATAATCAATGGTATATATCAATGTGAATCTATCTTGCAAACTGCACGAGACATGTTCATTATAGTGCAGCGCATCATGGAAACTGCGCTTCACTATGTCATCAAAGTGATCGTATCGCAGTTTTCTATACCAATAAAAATCAGTTTAGGAGATAAATTGAATTAACGTGTCCAGATGAAACAGATACAGGCATGCGCGCAATACGGTTAGGATTGTTATAGGAAAGAACAATAGAAACGGTTAGAATATGTTACAGTTTCAATAGGCCTACCCTTTGTATGTAGAAATTAATTACATCTATAAATAAACTTTAACGTTTAGCTTCTGATATGACAGATTGAAATTATGTTTCTCATAGAGTCATGACCTTTTAGAAAGTTCTTAATTCATCTTATCCTGATGAGATTTTGTATTGTCATCTGTTTACCGTAATTGATAGTTGGCCATATTAAAATAGAAGGTGAAAAAATGTCAAAGTTCAAGTGCTGAGACGTATTGGACATCTGAGTGGCTCAACTATTAGTATGGTATAAATGTTCTCTGACGAATATAACTTGCTAGCTTAAAAGCAAACAATCACAGACATCGTGTCCGCCTTGGACTAATATGGAGCTAAAAATACAAAATATGTAATGGTATCGTGTATGCCAAGTGAATGTACATTGCATTTTGAGCTTCGATTTAATCTAAAAGTTAAAAACGCATATCAATCTCTACGAGTGTGTGCCTTTAAAGATTCAATATTACCTTTTTGCAATCAACACACACAAAAATACATTATTTACGTGTCTGGATTTTTGTAACATTATTGCCACTGGATGGACTACTCTGGTGCTATAGGGATATATAATTAACGTTTCCTAGAAAGTACAGCCTTATAGTATTACCATCAGTCGTTAATGTGTTGTCTACATGTCATAAACACATATTGGATTTGCTGCGTCATCACAGTTTCAGTAGGCCTACATTGAAACTGAAAGAGGCTTAAGAAAGACATAAATTTCGATAAGTAAAATATCTATCATTAAGTTATTTTAATCTATACTATTATATTATTCGCAGGTGTCAACTAATACGCACGCGTTTATATAATTATATTGTTTTTCACTCAACGCGTATGGTTGTACTATAGCACGAAATACAGGGACCATACGTGGAACAGGGACCATGCCCAAACTCACTTTCATATACACTTAACAGTTAATTTGATGTCTAATATCTATATGCATCACATGTACGAAGTATTCCTGTTATCTTATTTCAACAAAGAAATTAAAAGGACTCGTGATTTTACCAATGCCCGTTATTAGTATTACTCATATGTAATATATATAGCTATATTTGTAACAATCCGAGCATTCAAGAATGAACAACCACGAAACCCCATCGAAATGAATCCTTTTACCTACCGATGATATACACGTTTACAAAATGGTGCCTATTCATGGGGATTACCCTCACGTTGTTTGAAAACTACGCTGTGATTGGTCCTCGGTCAGACAGTTGCGAGACGGTCTCACACACATAACAGCTAACCAGCTGTGTCCGGTAAATTAGCTGATTTATCTATCACAGCTCATTTGGAAGTAAATAAATCACTGTACGTGGTGTAGGATCATAAGTTCTTTAGGTTTATACCATATGAATTTGTTTGAGTCATTTAAGTAAAATATAACTAATGTGACATTTCAAATGATCAGTCTGTTCTTGGATGTTGACATGATCATGTTAGGAAACCGTTGGGTTTTTTTCTGTGTAATTGCTAGTGCTGTGAATTTAAGAGAAAGCAAAATGGTTCGTGCCAGTCTCCCTTGAAGATTCGCTTTCTAAACTCTTTAAACTTGTTGCCCTGAAAGGATTGAATAACTCGGCGGTATTTAGATGTAATGTGTTCCATCCAAGACAAGAACATCAAACACAGCAGCCATTACCAACACCGTTTTTATCTTCAGAAACGCCGATCCTTCGTGATGCCGTATTTTCAAGAGTGCTTTCGGTAGCGGTAGCGGTAGCGGTAGCGGTAAATCGGTTCATAGATTGGAACAGGGTTTTAACATAATTACAAAAAAAAGTTATATAGATTGAACCATAGATGGCATCATCAATCAGCATATTGTTTCAATATTCTATTGGCACCAAGGAAGCTCAGAAATTCAATGGATCCCATTGTTTAATTTATTTAATTAATTAGTTAATCAATCATTTAATCTATTTATCTGTTCATTACTAGTATTTTGTCTTCAAATATAATTAACTATCTCCATGCTGGAGGCAACCGGAGATGTCCTAAAGAGTAGAGTGAGCTTAATCCAGCAGGGTGGGGGTTAATAGTGTTATATAACAACATGTCTACCTGCATTAACTATCTCCATGCTGGAGGCAACCGGAGATGTCCTAAAGGGTAGAGCTTAATCCAGCAGGGTGAGGGTTAATAGTGTTATTATAACAACATGTCTACCTGCATGCAGTCGTGATATTAAATATAATATTAATGTATTACATTACCATGTGTATGCATAAATAAATATACTGTAAATATAAATCGTATATCACAGAGCGCACCCATGTGAATGTTTTATGTAATGTGAACCCATTACTTAGCTAATGTTACCTGTTAAGTAGAATACCATATTTCCAATTTTAATACATGATATACCAGTAAGTACAATGGTTATACAATGTTAGTATCCACCGCGGGTCACTCGTAGTAATGGAAGATGTACTTTTATTATGAGCCTTTCCAACATTAACCTCTCTTAAACAAAATATTCGAGACTGGAAATCTAATTCTCTGCTCAATTGTGCAATGTAACCTATAGATTGAGATCGATATCTCTGACAGCACGGTGCAAATAGTGTGCGACCTGTCCAACAGTTTCGACATATCAAAGTAGGCTGCACTGTACATTAGTACGTGATGTAGTTTACTTGCATGTTCGTCAAATAAATAAATTGGTAACATATTCAATTCGAGAAGTGCAGTGTACCGTTTCATTAGACAGGACATGACCTAGTAATGCAATAGCAATACGTGGCGAATGGCGAATAAAACTGTAAATTAATATTTTACTATAAATGTTACTTATTACATGTATATATTTGCATGAAATGTGATCATATTAATCCTGGGTTTCGAACCCTATGTCTTCTGAATATTGCCAAAGGGTAACCCCACTAACCGTAAACCGAGACCTGTATGGGAAACTCTGTATCACACTTGGCTAGCATTGATGGGTTTGACTGGTAGTTTTAGTGCAATTTTTTTTTATAGAAAAACCAATAAATAACAGTACCAGGACGTGTGCATGATACTCTAGGAAGTCTTCCCGGTTGACATTGCTTAGTTTGACTAGTAGCGTGTCGTTGCAGTCATGATTCAATTGCTCAAGCTAACATTCGACCGAAAAGGATAATAGCTAGCATGTAAATTTATGACAACCAGAAGAACTCTCGCCGTCTTGAATAATACTATATGGATGCAGTATATCGCACGTGTTCAGTAATGTGCATATAATGCCGATTACATCCTTGGGTAACATATGGTTTTCTCAACGTAACCGGTTAACCGCTCATAGCAAAGCACTTTGTGGCATGTTTGGAACCATGAAGGAAATCGGACTTACGATCGTAAGCAATTGAGCAGGAAGCGTCAAAAACGAAAGAGCATGCGGAATCTAAAACATCCACTTGTCTGACCCACAGCTAAAGTAATTCCATTTCATTCCAAGCGAGTTGTTTTAATCAGGTGCATCATGAGACTGAAATAAAAACTAATCTTGTTGCAAGGACAGTAGTGTCATCAAGGCTTCGTGAAGGGCAAGTGCAAACATTGAATTTAATGGATTGGATTTTCAGCTATATACTACATCCTAAGATTACCGTTCAGTATTTGTTTTCAACGATAGGAAATTCAAAGATTACAGGATAAAATATTGGATATAAATATTATATTTATCACATAACCTAGAGTCTGGGAATTTAATAAAGCCATGCTATAAACATAAATATTTTCACTGGTGCAACACCACAATGGATTATTATAATTGTTTTCCTACGCGAACTCTTTTAGAGGTTCTTCTTGGGACTTAATTTGTCGAATATAAAGTTAAAAGATTCCTTCAATTAAACATGCAATCATATTTATTAAAATGTGCATATTTACTTCGAACTATATTTTGTCTGATTGCTTTAACCCAGTTCCAAACACATGTGCCTACTATATCAGCAGGCAATAACGTAGAGTTCAAAGTTTGACTAATTAATCACCTACGTGGGTTATTTGACCATGGAAAGACATTAATCTGCATAAATGGCTTTTCTCCACACACAAAATGCACATCCCTTCTGTGATTATGCCATCCTCTAGACACATCTGTTTCTGTAGGAACACATGTACTACGCTAACTTAGTGATCCACTGACACCGTTTCCTGATAATGCATTTCTAAAATGGACTTGGCCTAAAATATAACCATTTTACAGCTTTTGTTAATACGAGCTGTGGGATATCTGCCATGTAGAAAACTGCCATGTAGAAATCTGCCATGTGATGTTAGAAAACAATGAGCAATACGATGTTAAATACATTAAATTTGCCAAATTAGTATAGATGAACAACGAATTGTGCAGCTTATCCCGTCGTATAAGCCATACTCTTCTTTCCCTCATTGGTATAATTCTCAGAGTACGTTTAAATTATTATAATGAAATACATGTATAGCAAATCTATACGATTTAGATGTCTTAAAGCAGTTCAGGAAATGGTGTTGAGTGTAACTGGGGTATTCTATTACTATATAACTCTGTTATATGGAATACTTCATTGCAGAGTGGAATATAGAGTATCCCGTGCGTTAGCAGAGTGGAATATAGTATAACACTGCGTTACACACGACGAGGAATGGGGAATCTGGATTACTAGTACATGTATTATGGAACACAGTTATCCCAGACTTAAAATACACAAACTACAGAATTAATAGGTAGATTTACATATATAAATAGCCATGTGTTATTTACAAGAAAACATAACAAATGAATCTAATCGTATGTCAAAATTCCAGTATATGAGTGTAAGGTCCATTGGTAACACACGAGAACACCTGTCTATTGCCGTATGTACCAGCCAGAAGCATGCTTCCGGCTTCCTTGCAAGCATCATGTTCTTGTACAGTAGACCTGCACTTGTCTACGAAGTCCGAGTACAGTGCTGCACCTTCTTCTTTGGCAATGTTCCTGTGATACTGCATCCGCTTGCCTTTGAGGGCGCCACCTAGTGTGGCTTGGGGAATGATGAGGACACTTCCGGGGAGATCTAGGACTGACACCAGACCCTTGTCGGGGGACTCGCTCAACTGGGCATTTAGTGCACCTTTTACTGCCAACAGAGATGATACACTCATTACAACGGACAAAGACATGATGTATATAGTAATGCAGTGGATATGATACCTATCAATGCCAAAGAAAATACGAGATCAAAATCTATAACACCAATACCTTAACGTATTATAACAGTGAGTCTACACTATGAAAGTATTTCTCAAAGACGATGTAGAGGCTGTGTTTTTGAAAGATGTCTATCTTTTTTTTTAAAAAGGAAATTAGTAAAATTTACAAATATATTACCTTCAGTCTTTTTTACAATGACTAACTTAACATAGCAGTGCAACTCTCTAATAATAGTATGTAGAAGAGAAAACGCTACGTACATTTATCTTCAAATATTACATCACATTCATAAACATTTACGGTATAAGCTATTACAGAGGTATAAATGTTCTAAATAAACGCGATAATTTGATTATCAAATCAAAGCTACAGGTATATTATACAAATCATACCCATTTTATCCACAATATCCGTGGCTGCTCCCTTTAAAAAGCATATATATATAACCAGTCCCCTTTCAATCTGAAGAGATAATAAAATATAAACTTATTTAATACTAATTAAATATTTAAACACAGCTACTAGCAAAACCTAGTGACGTATTTAGTTCGTTCAGTACCTAAGGCTGACCATTTATTTACGCACAAGTTAGTAAATATATAGCCTTAGATTATACAGTAGGCCTATTACATACTATTAATAGTAGACTATAAGCTATGATATAGCACTCTGGTCACGCTCATACATATTCATGATAGGCCGGGAGCTGAGCAGACCTACCATGCACGCCAGTCTCTACTTTGTACATGTTGCCATGGAAACGCCTCTAGTGCCGTTTTACGTGTATTTTAAAGTAATAGATTTGATATTACAATAATCTCCTTTGATTGTAGAATACATTGGTGTATTGTTTTACTTGAATATACCACTCTTGTGGTTTCCACAGTGTTTGAGAGTGGTTAATTATGAAGTATGCATGGTAGGTCTACGCAGCTCCCTGCCTATGAACAGTGCCACTGTCAAATGGAAAATGTCATGAATGTCGACGACAGTGACACGTTTCATTCCAAGCATAAACAGTTGATAAACATATACCTCTACAAAAACGGATTCTGTGTTTTCTGTTGCGGGCTGCACTTGTAGCCGAGCAGAAAGACATTGCTGCAAGACGACACGTGCCTTGACTGCATCCTGGCTGGCCATAAGAAGCTGAAATCAGACGTCTTATCGTAGGATTTCAACTCGCAGCTTCTTGTGGTTGTATGGGCCAAGGGAAATAACTCTGATTTTTAAAAGATACAATTTCATTTTATTTATGTTTGAGTACTAATAAGAAATACTAGATGTAATCATTTCAGACAGTACAATTGTACAACGTTATTGAATACGATAATATATTGATATAAAACAAGAAAATAGAAATGTTAGCATCATAAGCGATCCAAGATGGCAGCGCCCAGAAACCCACACGATCGGTCACGCCGTCCCCAAGACGACGACGACGAGGATGATGACCCCGTTGAACGCATGTTGAAGAAAACAGGATGTATTGATTTACACTATGCTGTTCAGGTGATATTTTTGGTAGACATGTTGTTCTTTACAAATCCGCCAATTCATTTGTATCTGTACGAGGCCCCCGGTTTTCGAGTGCATAACAATGTTATTAACATTTATGAACGGAACCGAAAAAACAAACAGAATTCGCCCTAATATATCTAATACATGGTTCAACATATTATTTTTCTTTTTGAGTTTTAATGTCCAGATATTCCATTTGGGATGTATCACGGAATGCCATCATGGTTATTAATCGACATTTGCAAGATGATGAAATCACAGGAATCCTTAATTAGAATTTTAAAACATGTTTACACATTCTTAAAAATAGAATACAGTCATATATAGGACGACATGACTAGATGACTACATTTTATTTTTGGAATATTTCCAAAACAACATTTTGACATAACTATTATTTCCTATTCATGTGATTTGTGTGATGAAATATATGATTGCTAATTTTGATCATCATTGCATATTTTATGTGGGTGAAAGATTCCTGCTGCAATATTAATTACTGTGCTGAACTAAATGACACACCATTTCTTCACACACATTTTAATTTCTCACTCAACTACTAGAGCACTGCGATAGTACGAACATTTGACCATACCTCAATACCCAAATAATATATTTTGGGCTATGTGATAATTCATTTGACAATTTCACAAGTTCAGTCAATATCTTCAATGGCATCTATAGGGAATTAGAATTCCTTCAGGTTATAATTTAAGCCTCACTCTAGAAGAGTGTTGTTAATGTGTCTGATTTGATGTCGATTTGCAGGAGTGCATGGCCGAGACGAAGGATTGGCGGGAGTGCCAAGGAAAGGTCAAGGAATTCCGCAAGTGTATCGAGAATAGCATGATCCAACAGACAAGTCACAGATCTGGAAAGAGCTGATAAAAGTGAACCAACAATCAAGATTGTCATTGCTCAGCGAGTCCATCATCCTGCAGAATTATGAAAATGAACAATATCTGTAAAGCAATATTATAGCTATCAATTTTCATCAGTGTTAAAAATTCATGCCATTTTGAGGTGGGCTGACATGGAGTAGACTTTGTTCACGTACTATATGTCCAATGACAATCTTGAAAATGTACTTCACTACTTTTCTAGCTGATAATGAACATCAGGAAGTTGTAGCTGAACATTTTGGAATATATTCCAGTACTGGCAAGCAAGTAAATTTGCTGAAATTGTGACATTGTTATATAATCATGAGTGGAGTTTTTTTTATATTAAAGTTTGCATGTCATTTCTTAGGATTTGGATTCTTGTAAATGTTATTAACACTGGATTGTTCTGGATTATGTGCTACTTTATAAATAACAATTATTCTGAGAATACAAGATAATCCAGGGCTCAATTTAGCCACTAATTTGGGAGCCATGGCAACCTAATTTTGCATTTGGTGACCAGTATTTAACTTATTTTAAGTGTTTCTGGATTTGCAGGAGCCAAATTGCTCCTTAGAAAATGTAACTTTGAGGCATGTAATCTGCAATTCTGTAATACATCAGTTTGTATTGCATTGATTGAACACCATCAACATCATGACATGTCAGTCGAAGCCTTGATGAACATTGTTGTCTCTCGTTGAATCATATCACTCATTATATAACTGGAAACTGAACATTCAGCACAATATTACGATATTTATTTCATTTCTAGTCATCATGTGTAGGCTACACCACTGGCCATTAGGCTACTATATTTGTGGGAGGTCTTTCAGCATATGCCAGGCCTTGTCGCAACAATAATGCTTTCCACAGATAAGGTGACATAATTGCCAAGTGTTCTACCTAGCAGCGGAGTAATATCCTGTAGGTTGCACACACTGAAGGAAATTTTTAAAAATCTAACGTTTCTAGTCGTGTGGAATGCATATGGATATTAACAACAGAAAAGCGAGAAACTAAAGCATGCATCCAAAGTTAATTTTTTATTTTTTATTTCTATTTTTTTGTTTGATTGGGGTTTTAAGTCACTTTCAAGATTCTTTCACTTATATCAAGACTTGTCAGTTTAGGGCAGGAGTAAACCCGCAACATCCGTAGCGCTGAATGTTGCAGTAAACCTGCGAGTACCGGCTGGTACTGACAAGACCAAGGATGTCCCAAGTTAATACATGTATATATGGCATTTGAAAAACAACAAAACAAGTGTCTCATATCCATTTCCTTTCTTTTCAAAATGACTTCAGTTTATTGAACTGGACATTAATGTAACGTACACATGGTACAACTTCATGTAAATAAGGATATATTAGTAGTAATATTGTATACATTATTTTAGTAAATGAACAAATTATCAATTGTTATGAAAATCGCCAGTAGGAAAGTACAAGTATGTTGAAGATTCTGGTAAACATAATCATATGACTTGTCAGCAAAATTAATCGAATAAAACATAAAATATACATTGATTTTTTTTCAGATGTAAAAAAAATCTTTTGCAATACGAGATTGAAGTCTTTAGGTATATTTTTAAATAAAAGCGGCTCTAAACTGAAATAAAAATAATAATATAAAAATAACATTCGAATACTGAAAAAGAAATTGTGGTTTTTTAATATATTAACATGCAATGAACATTATGGAATGTTATGGGGAATATAGCATTATATTAGCATTTTGAGGAATGTAGGCACAATACAGTGAGAAAAGCCAAGTATACAGCAACCGTTGTCATGGTGATAACCATAAGGAATGATTATGTATCAAATTGTGGTTGTAAATGTTCATAATGTTGCATACCATAATTTTTAATAGAGCATTTAATGCTTGATACAAATGCATAACATTTCACACCTGTATGCTAGATGTCTTTGTCATTACCATATCTTGATAGTAAATACTGTGTAAACATTTCTTCTTGGCAATGAACAAGTGCAATAAATTTGAATGATCACAGGGAAATGTACAAATGTGGTGAACCTATTTATCACAGATGCCGTAAGGGAATCTAAACATGCTCAAAGAGAAGTCAGATACAGTATCTATTAATTCGTTCACAAAATAATTAATATTAAATCTTGGTTCATTTATTCTACTCTGCAATGTTATATTCGAAAGATCTCCTATTCAGGCCTGAGTTCTGCTGATCTTTGGTGACCTCCGATGATGGCATTGGCAGCTATTAGCCAATCAAATAAGATGTACCAGTCTGAGCATAAAACAAATCTTGTAATATATTATTACATGTACTTATAATATTAGATACTATGGTTCACTAAATGGAATCAGGACAAATACTGCAAAGAGGGATCATTCCATCTTAAGGTTAAGATAAAATGTTAATGATAATAATTCTTCAGAACTTTTCAGTAATGTATTAATAAGGAAATAACTTACACTGCACCCAAAGACAGCAATTGTCTACATTCACGTCTGCTTCAATAGAGGAGAATGTAAAAAAGGTGCACTTTTATTTAACTATTTTAAACAATGTTCACATGAACAAATCCTTGTTTTTGAAGTGCACATTTTGAAGGATAATGATAAATAGGCCATGTTATAAGCTCTGTGATTCTTCCACAATGAGTGAGACAAAACCACGCAATAAATAGCAAGGATGGATTGAGCATTCAATATTAAAAACAATTTAACCAAACCAATGGCTAAGATTTTGGTAATGAAATTGTTTAGATGGGGTTTAGAAATTCAACTGCTAAATCACAGTTGATCATTCTATATGTTATCTTACTTACATGTTCATTTAATTTTACCCACATTGTGATCTGACAATATTTGTCATATCTTATTTGAGCATTGCAAAACATTGCTTCTTTAATATGTAAAATGGCTGCAATCAATAAAGTTACATGTATAACATTGACAATCAATGCCTTATTGCAGTTAAGAAACACATTCACCAACACTGTTTACTATTGTGAATATGGTAATGTTGAATAACTTGGATTGTTACACCATATAAAGTAAATGTAAAACATTTGCAGTCAATAACAACATCTTACTTAATACTAGTACTGGTCTATATTTGTAAAGATTGCCAGAAAATGATACATGTAAACAGTAAATACATAGGTGCATGAATTAAAATTATGACCTATAATGACATTAATTATGACTGACTTGAATTTCAAGTATTAACTAATATTGAGTTGAATTAAAATTTTGACTACGGTGATGACCTACACTACTTGATTTATTACACATGCTGACTTGAATTGTACAGACTTGAATTACAATGAAATTACTTACATTGACTTCAATTGCAATTACTAATACACACTAGAATTACAAATATGTCTTCTCAGACTTCAATTGCAATTAGTTACACTGTCTGAAGACTTCATAATGTGTCAGATTTCAATGTGACTGAATATGTTCATCTTGCTCGCTCCCACGCACATACACCAAATACACAGTACACAACTCGGCTATATATATGTACATACTTTGAGCTCTCGATATAATGCAATATT
The DNA here is from genome assembly GCA_032361225.1 of Lepetodrilus schrolli. Lineage (NCBI taxonomy): Eukaryota > Metazoa > Mollusca > Gastropoda > Lepetellida > Lepetodrilidae > Lepetodrilus > Lepetodrilus schrolli. The sequence goes on from JAUTBT010016203.1 coordinate 25,702, forward strand.
TTTCCATTGTCCTTGTCAACTGTCTGTTGAAGCAATACAACTGATCAAAACGCGATCCTTGTCAAAGACATTTCAAAATGATTTAAATATTATTTTATGATATTTTACTCTTATTTTACTCATATTTATTGTTGAACAATTGCCATGAAATGTTTTCAACGAGGACTAGCTTTACAGGTACTTTATTACATGTGATGTGTTCTTCTTCTTTAAAAAAAAATGAAAGTGCTTCATAAAAAATAATATCGACAGTTCTGTCAAGTGAGGCAGTCAAGCAAAACATGATGTGCTAGGTTTGGGACATTCTTTCTTGCACAATCACACATTCCAGCGCACAATATATACAAATTATTGTTCACAGAACAAAAGTGGCTGTATTCAATTCTGGAATAATATCACAACTTGAGAAATGTTTAAAAAATAATAATTAATAATTGTTATGCTTACATTTGGCGTATATCACATAGTTATTATGCTCTGGTCAATCATACAACCTGTAACTTTCAGAACATATAGGTACACTATTCTAAAGCATCACAAGTAAACAAAGAGTAGTTTCTAGCACAGTTTACATAAAGCAGTATACATATAAAAAGTCATTGTAGATGTTAGGGAGTGCAAGAAAAGCAAGGGAGATAACCTGCGCAAAATACAGAAACTGCACCCTAATATTCTATGACAAATAATACATCAAATTGTTATGAAAAATAACATTCATATATTAAATTCATATATATATTAACTGATATATTAATTGGCAATCATTTCTAATTCTATACCTTCAAAGTTTTCCATATAATTCATGGTTGTAATTGATATGACAAGCTTCGCCAGCCTTTCAATTCTAGACGTGTTCTATCTCGCTCAATGCATTAATATTTCACTTGTTCTGTATCTCACTCGATGAGTTCTAACTCGCACAAGTTCATATGGGCGGAAAGCGATGATGGGTGGAAACATTTAGCACTTCAGTGAAACCCACAGTTACGAGCTTGGAACAACTAAACTGTGGATAACAATCCTAATTAATCCGTGACTCGGAACTTGGGGTGATCATGGACCAATGCATGTGCACTTCTCCGACCACTTCTACTGCAGATATAGCATTAATATACAGAATACCTGCTCAAATGCATGTGTGCCAACTGGCCATGTAAATTTCAAATGGGAAAGCCATGTAAATGTCATTTTTTTAAAGTATGGCGACAAGAAGTAATTATGTATCCCAATCCGAGGAATTCATTTAACTGTTACCCTGCTGGATTAATCTGAATCAGTAGAACATGAATCATTCATTAAAGAAGAGTATTTTTTGTTTTGTAGCTAATAAATTGCTGAAACCGTAACGTATCATTTGATATTAATATAAACAGACACAAACCCATGAACAGGCACACCCATTGTTAGAATACTCTGTATTCCTAAGCATCCAATATAAATATTTATATGATCACCGATCAATATTTGTCAACACATAGAATAGGTATAATTGCACAACACATAGAATAACATTTAAAAAAAGGAAATGTACAAGATTTAGTCTTCCACACGCTACAAGGTCGTTCCCACGGAGTCGTGCAGAAGGTCAGTGTGACTCCGAGTTCCGTTCGGAATTCTCCCATTGCTCGTTCCTCTGTGACCCTTGACCTTTCCGAGAAGTTCATCTCCATCATCTTCCCCCAATTCCTCCTCATCTTCCTTCATCTGGGAGAAGACCGTCGTCTCTTGAATATCGTCAAGTAACCCTGCAATCAGAGGTAGGTCAAAGGTGATTGTCAAGACGATGACATTACATGCTTGTGTAAGCTGGCTATGCAGATTAATATTAAGCATGGTAAAACCACATTTTTTTCTTCATTTTTTTGTTTGTTTAAAAAATATAAAAATGTATTTGAGGTTTACAGCTGCTTTCAAGATTCTTTCACTTATATCACAGCTTGTCAGTTTTTAGGGAAGGAGGAAACCCACAACACCCGTAGCACTGAATGTTACACCTGCGAGCACTAAGCTGATACTAACAGGCCAAGGATTATAACTACATTGCCACGATACAGACAACGCATCCTATCATTATTGCGTCAGTAGTCAGAAATGTAACTTTCGTGAACATTGATGCTGGGCTCCCAGGATAGGATTTGAACCAAAGGCCTTGGGTAAAGCCATGTAATTGCCATTAAAAAATTACACTGACAGGAAATAATTATGTATCCTTATCCGCAGAATTCATTTATTGTCAGCCTGCTGGATTAATCTGAATCAATAGGGCAGTTCCGGTTCCATACATGGAGTAAGTTATTGTTTTCCATCTCAGCGGGAATCTTTCACCCATATGCAATAAGAGAAATGACAAATTGGACACCTCTCATATTGGATTTCTTTATAGCAATATTTAAGCCATAATGGTATAAACACCAAACATTTGGTAAATTATTTAAAAGGTTGTGCATGACAAAAGTGATACAATGATAAGCTGCTTATTGGTCAAGAAGCTTCTTTCCATAATTAATGTTCTAGAAATGAGGCTAATTTATTTGAACACAAACCTGTTATCTCCAATTCGTACGTGGGTAATGGGATCTCCCCTGCAATCATATACAACACAGACTTCGACGGCCAGAACAGATGTATTAGCACGGCATAAGCAAGTACATCTGCAGCATACGTTATACCTGGAACAACAATCAGCGAGTTGGAAGTTTCATGCAATTTTCCAAGAGATCCGACAGTGATCGGATTTAAGGTTATTCAGCAATATCAGTATATGATTTAATTTAAATTATCATTATTTAATGGCATGCAATTCCATGGCAATATATCTTTCATCGTCAAATATGTATCATGTTGATCAAGTTAGCAGTATCTGGGATGATTGTGTAGGAAATGGAACTGTGGAATTGCCAGATATGTCATAAAGAAAAGTAAGCCATATTCAGTTTCTATAAATGCCCGTTCCAAGGCTAAATAGCTGGTTGGCCCTCTAGTACATACAAATCAAATATGTAATAGTCACTTAAAATGTTTGACCATTGAACAGGTCAACTATCCGATTGTTTGTTTGAATGGGGGTTGAAACTTTCAAAATTCAATCTCTCACATCATGACTTGCAACACTTGGGTATCGATTCATGAAGCTCGCTTATCTACTACAACACCATTATATCCCCTCTCTTATACATGGCAATCCAGCGCTTACGAGAGCCCGATATTGTCTCATAGTACAGCTAGCTAAATGTCGTGGTAATGGCCCCATTTGCTATCAGACAGTTGATTCTGGTGACAGGTCGGGTATGGCCAAAATCAAATGTCCAATAGCAAAGGGGGCCATTACCACAACGTTTAGCTAGCTGAACTAGGTCTCGTAGTAATAGTAGATATGAGAGCTTCTAGTAATGATACCCTGACAAAAGTACCTACTGAGGATGGTCTTGTACCGCCATAAAACTGACACCTGTGTGGAGATGAGCGCCAGGACGGGCAGGTATGTGAACCAGACCAGACAGAAAGCACCAAAGTGTTGGAAGAAGTCCAGCCGGTCTGGGTGTTTCGCAGAGCGGAACGTCTGCCGTAGCTCCACCAGGAACCACACCATGATCACCATCCGGAACGCCAGCGTCAGGTATCCGGGGTATGTCTGGTACTCGTCGCGGTTCGCTATGATGTCCATCTCCGTCTGAGTTACACACCATGGAAGATTAGACACTCAACTCAACCTAACAGCATCGAATATGAAGATAAAATTTTGAATATTTCTGCCGCTCGTCATGGTTGCTATGACGCAGACGTCAATTTCAATTGACATACAGTATCATACACACTTGACATGACCCTGAAACTATTTAAATGAAAACTGGTATCCTCGATAATATTTGTAAATTTTGAACAAAAGGATGTATTTGCATTGAGGATATTTCCCTAGTATCTAGTTTAATTTGGCAATTAAAAAATAGTTTTTCCTACAAATTCATTCAGGAAAATGTTTCTATCTAATTATTAATATTTAATTAATGTCCACCAAACTAGAAAAAGTTTAATTTAAATGTAAACATTTCTAATATCGAGTTAAATCAGCTATTTCAAAATAGTTTTTCCTACAAACTAATTCAGGAAAATGTCTCTATATAATTATTTTTATTTCATTTATATCCACCAAAGTAGAAAAAAAGTTTAATCGAAATGTAAACATTTCTAAATATTTCTCATAAATGCCTCCACCACCTTCATGCTTCAAGCGCCATTACGTACCAAGTTCCAGACAAACAGAACCACATTGAGCACGGCATAGATCCCCCACAGGGTGAACAGCACAGTCTTTCGGCTCAGCTTATCGTTCGTGATCTCCCAGCCTTTAGCGATGAGCAACAGAAACAGCATGAAGACGCACTGGCTGACGAGTCTGATCAGCGTCCCCATCACCCCGAGCCATGCGACGCCCCAGCCGTCGAACGCGAAGATCGTGATGTTCAGCAGGCTGCAGCAGATTCCGGCTACCTCCAGCCCCATGCTGGTCGTCAGGATCTTGGTGAGCATGTGCCTCTGTTTGAGGTAGGCGTATATCCACAGTAGGAAGAGCAGGCCGCACAGCACCAGGGCGATCAGGTGGATCTCGAAGACATCCTGCAGCTCGAATGAGAACTGGTGCTCGAAGGGATTGAGGTGCTTGAGGCGGGGGTCACCGTTCACCAGCCAGATGTCGTAGTGGATGGTCGTGTGTTGGGATCTGTTAAAGCTCCACTGACAATTTGCGTTGTCCTTGTGGCAGGACACGATACTGACGTACCAGAATCTGAAACATGGGAGAGCAGTCTTTCGAAAATGAACAATATGAGCAATTTTTTTTGTAATTTTTATTGGTTTGAATTGGGGTTTAGAGCCGCTTTCAATATTCTTTAAGTTATATCACGGCTTGTCAGTTTAGGGCAACATCCATAGCGCTGAATGTTGCAGTAAACCTGTTGGTAATGACAAGACCAAGAATGATAACTGCCAGCGCATCCTATCAATATGGCATCGGAAAGGTAACTTTCGCGAACAATGATACCAGGGTGGAATTTTAACCTGGAATCTTTGGCTCCGAAGTTCAACGTTCTACCACTGTGCTACCACCGGCCCCATATGAGCACCGCAGATGGGGAAATGATTTTTTTTTCTTCTTCTGGTCATAGTACTAGTCAGTCCACATCATACGCTGATACACCTCCCACAGAAAGAGGTAATTAAAACCCCACAATCATAGAAAGAGACATTTGAAGCCCCACATGTACTGTATAACATGTAACAGAGTGGTATAGTATCACACTAGTTACATATGATGAATGTATCTATGTATCAATTCTTGATTATACTTGTTATAAATTTCATACAGCCATCATCTTTATGCTACAGTGAATGATCCTACCTACAACAGCATTGGGCATAAACATGATAAATATAATTCCAAATATACTTTAACCCTCTCCATGCTGCAGGAAACCAAATATGCCCTAAAGAGCATTACCTGTGTCAAATCCAACAGGGAGGTGGTTAAAAATAATGAATAAGATCTCCAAAGTGATCATGATTAATGGATATTAAACTTCTCCCTGATGGATTAGGTACAGGTACTGCTCTTTATGGCATTTCTGGTTGACTCCAGCATGGAAAGAGTTAATCACAAATTTTGTGCTATAAATAAAGTCATTGTTACTCAGCTGGTCATGAATACAAGAGAAACAATTATGGGCAATGGGACAGTCAAATCTAATATCAATAATTTCATCAGAGCCAAAATTGATCATGTAAAAAGTCTGTAAACAATGGAATCAACAAATAACTAAACGGAAATGAAAAGGATATTTGAGTGAACATCTGGCCCCGATTTCTCGGAACAAACTTGAATTTGAGATTTTGCTCAGTTGATATTTCTCCCATTGACTCAATGCTGTAACGAGTAAAATCTAAGCTGGGTTTGAGACTTCAGGTTTAGTCCCATTTAAGACAACCCAATTACGACACGCCAGTTCTCCCATTTCAAGCCAGCTCCCATTTAACCCTCCATGCTGAAGGGGAAACACCTAAATTTTCCTTGTTTAGTTTTCATTCAGTGACTTGATGAAAATGTTTGTATTTATTTTCGCAAGACAAAAAAATACATAAAATATGAAAATATTGAAAACTAGTGTAATGCGAAAAATGGGGCTTGCTGCCTAATATACTAATACTTATGAAGACAAATGAAATGAAATGTACATACTTTCAGATAAAAATATGTTTGACCATGAAATGTCAACAAATCATGATTTATGTCTTTTAAATACAGCAATAATATTACTGGAAAGGTGTCATAGTATGAAATGTATGAGCTCTCTAACCATTATTTAATAACAAGATCAAATGCACTGAGGCGAGATCAATAGAACTCTGACAATCAAAACATTGTCACATCTGTCATAACATTTGCAGCAGTGGCTGCTTTGCCATATATACCTGATACATACATGAATGCAAGTGTTCAACGTTAATTCAGTTCGATGACCAGAACCTGACAACATCTGGTTTTGTAGGTGGACATGCACACACATAACAAACACCATGCCAGTATTAATTAATATTCGGTGAGACAAAAATACAATGGATATTAAATATATTTAATAAGGCAATACTCTTTTAGTCCCTTCTTTATCGGTTTCTGTTGAAAATGTTGGGTTGGTTGGTTTATTGAATATAAAAATAGACATAAGTATTTTTTATTTTCTTTATATTTTTAATTGGGGATTAATACTGGCATCCGTAGCACTAAATGTTGCAGTAAACCTGCGTGCATCGGCTGGTACTGACAAGACCAAGGATGATAACTGCATTGCCACTCTACAGACAGCGCATCCTATCAATATCAATTTCACAAACATTGATGCCGGGCCCACAGGACCCATTGGGATTTGAACCTGGATTATGAATGAATGGTCAACATGGTCAATTGGCAGAAAATAAATTTAAGTAGCCTTAAATTCAATGGTCATAAATACGAGGACCCATAAACTGAAGGCTCTATTTAGTCGGACATTATAGATGACCTCATACATCGAACCTCTGATTGGATTTTAATATCAGTTGGGAAGTAATATTGAGAATGAGATGGATGTATTTAATATTTATAATTAATTTAATAAAGGTATAAAGTACGGTCAACCCCTATCTAAATATTATAGTGTATTACATAAAGTATAGTTTTTTTTCCTGAACTATTATACGTAGTTAAAGTACAAGGATGCTTGCATCGGAGTACTTTAACGTTATAATAGTTCAGGGCAAAACTATACTTTAATACTCTATATATAGGGGTAGCCAGTACTTTATTCCTATTCTAACATTGCACACATTTGTTGAAAAAAAAGAAACACATTAAAAATTCATCAATGTCGTATTTATTGTACGTCACCAGCTCGTCATGGTGTTTGTAGTCGTTACTAATGAGGGAGGTTAAAAGTAAGGGCACATGACGTCACTGGCATTTTGCCTAGTCACCGTACTAGGTTAGAATTATGTATAAATTATAGCCTTGTGATAACAAGAACATTCAGATGATAAGCATTAAAATATTCATTCTTCAACCATTCCCGACATATGTTACCAAATTGTATGCATGTATAATCAGCTGATCAACTGAACACAAAAATATCGCCAAATATAAGAACATGGTAGAACTTTCATATATACCATGTCATAAAATTAATAAGCATGCCCAAGTGAGATCACTGTAGAAGTTTATTCAGAAAGATAGAAACTGATACTGTTAGTCAATTGTTTTATCGTGTGCAACCTTACAGGTACAATGACTGTGTAATTTATCGTAGCACGACCAGATATACATGTTACAACTTACAGTCAATGTCTAAAATCAGGCAATGTGTCAAATGTATTAAATTTTCAGTGAATTTCAATTCATTCAAGCAATGTTTAACAAGCCTGAAATGACAAAACTGACTGCCTTTATTTGACAAACAATTGAAGATAATGCGTACGTTTTTGTGGATATTCACACAGGATTGCATATATTTGTATATGTATTAACACAGAATTGGGTGAATACCTATAAAAATGTACACATTATCTTCATTTTCTTTCAACAAACTCACGCCAGCCAATTTGTCAAGTAAGGGGAGTCATTTTATCATTTCAGGCATTTTAAAAGTTGACTTAGTGGAAAGAAAGTCACTGAAAGTTTCAAACATTTTACACATTGCATGATTTTAGAGATTGACTGTAACATACATACTGCTAAGTAGAGCATGGTTCAGGAATACAAATTAACATATTAAATAACGTACGATGATGACATTTTAATTTTTTTTAAATTGTACACAAAACCCAGTCTGTACAGGGCTAGTGTCTGATGCTAATTCTAAGGCCACTGCTTGCTGGTTACCGAATCAAGCTATGCAGGTTATGCAGTAAGAAAGTACACATTTGTCATGTCTGATGAAACTGAAAAGGCTCATAAACCACCTGGACTACGTGTCCTGCAAACAAGGAAATCTCTTGTTCATGTACTGGTTTGGTTTCGGTTCAGTGGTTTCCATCATTTGTGAAGGACATGAGACAAAAGCCCAGAATATTAATGCATGATTCTGGAGTGCTCGGGTCATACAATAGTAAAATCGCTATGAAAATGCATTGCTGATATATTAATGCAGTTCATTTGACATGTTAAAGTAGGATGAGGTCTGCTTGCTAGTGTAGTTATAGATCTTGGTAGTGTACAGTATGGGTACATGGGGCATAGCAGGTAGACCTTGGTGCTATTGCTTCTTAGGCATGGCAATTTTCTGCGGATCTGCCGATTTATTTGACCAGGGGTATAGCAGGTCTACAGTATGGGTACATTAATAAATACACTGAATTAGTGTTTAGCACTCCCGTTGTTCTGTTTTATAATTAAATATGCAGCCGATATTATCGCAGTCAGTTGCACTGACAATTTATTGATTATATCATGTATATTATACGTTGTCAACTCATCACGAGGGGTATATGGGATGATGTACCCTGCTTGACAGCCATTGTACCCTGAGCCGTTAGACGAGTTGACAATGAATTTATCCTACCATCATGTTCCAGTATGTGAACATGATGTAAATTCAATCAAAACGGTTGTCTGCCATTTGGCCGTAGTTAAAAGTTGTGACCTCATAGAGCACTGTGACGTCATGCCGGCCACTCTCGACTCGTACGTTTGAAAGTCATTCTGAATGAATATTCGCAAGTTCGTTTTCTTAAATGTATGTAGATATCTATTACAATTTGGTCTCAGGTATACGAGAAATTTCAGCCTGTAAAACCCAATGCGCCATGCTGGTAACTAGTAATGCCACAGATAGGCCATTGTCATAGCAGCAGGAAATAAGTTAATTATTTGTAAACCTCCCAGCATGGAATATGGATATTTGTAATAGTCACATAAACAGAAGAAACTTACAAGTAAGGTAGGATAAAGACAGTTATGCCATGTTTATGGTCGGGTATTGTCTTGCTATAGACATGGCCTAAAAGACAGTAGACTTTGTTGGAATGAAAGCTAGCATGTACCAATTTGAGTGCAAGGTATAATTTATAGTATTTACATGATAATATCCATAGTATAACATTGTATAGGCAAAGCATCGGATATAGGTGAAATATTCCTGTAGTGACGTAAAGCATTAAATTAATCAATATAAGCAAAGGTGGAGATCACAGCCCTTCACAATAAAAAGTGTATTTCTCAATTTGACCAACTCACAATTCCATGGATACCGTAAAATATTACATGGTATATAGGCTTCTAACTGGCAACCAATTTGAACCAAATAATCAATTACATTCACAATTTTTGTGATGACAGTGATTTCTCTGTATAAATATGCCTTCATTGATTTGTTTTCAATCGAAACATCTCATTGAAGAGTCGGGGTTATATGGGTAACCAGTGAATTTAGTAAATACCAGAGTTTATATGTGGTTACTAAATCGAAGCATAGTCTAGATGTTTGTGAATTTATGAAATTGTGAGATAGCATTTTGCGATGACACAAAATTAAGCCGGATGTGGTATCCACATTTACTGATATTACACCTCAGTAACATAGGCTTGTTAAATATGTTGTTATCATTGGTTGTAGTGCAAACAAACCTGGGTCTTTCAGTATCTCTAACTTTATACGTAAACTGATATCCTGGGACCACATTTAAAGGATCATCTTCGTCCACACACAGCTTATCATGTGGACACGGAATCCTCCTCAGGAAATCCTGCTTCCCTTCCTGATTACACTTATAATGAAATGCGATTTTGTCAATTTTCTTGAACATCTTTGGGCAAACAGTTTCCCTTGGCAACGTCCTGTTAGTGTACACGTCCACGAAATATTCACTATCCACTACAACTAGAGTGACGTCATAACTAGAGTTTGAGTCTGTGGTGATATTCCCAAAAATAAAACCTTGAGTTCGATCTAGATTTGGCGATGTGGCCTTCTGTATTCCGAACTTTGCTAGGAATGTAAAAAAGTTGCCCGAATTCCATGTCCCCTTTAAATGTAGACTGCGGGCATTAGAAAGTAGCACGCTGAACATAAACACATAGATGATATATGAATGTTCCATTTCCGATGTGAATATCTTGTTGGTCGCAGCTTACACATAACTAATAATGTGCTACAGACATATTTTGCCCGGCAGAAAACAACACGCCTGCACTGTTAAATGTTGCCGCCGCCATCTTTGTTATCAATATGGTCATGTGATGAGCACTTCCGGGTCCATTTGACTGGGGATGTATGTAGATCTACTTTAAACGTGCTAAAATATAATAGATGTATATCTTGAAGACATCGTGGTAATATTATTATTCCTACATGCAATAAGGTCAAAACAGTTCTCCCATAATAATAGTAGCAAAATAGGCTATCACAGACCAGGCCCCCGTTTCACAACGGCCTCCTATGAGCTAGTTCATAACTATATAACCCCTAAACCAGTCCTAAGGGTTATCACCTGGTAACAAGTACAGTGTTAAACGACGAACTCACATATCGTATCCATTCCTAAATCGACATCTAACTTACATGGTGATAAACTGGGTTATATACTTAGGAGCTCCAAAACTCTATATGCATATGCCTAGTTAACTAGTAAATGCATGGACAATGTGAAATGAAATTCAATACGTACATTCGCTCGTTGTGATACGAGATAATATCTTAATAGATTCAAATGTCTATTGTTAGGAAGAAAATAAACATCAATAATTCTAAAGCTGATTAGGCCTAATTGTTTTCAGGCATGTATATAGTCCATATAAACGTATATATATAAGTGTATGCCATGCATTCATATACATTTGTTCCATTTAGCAGCATTTGAGATCTCTAGAAGTGAATTTGTGTAGCACGTATAGACCAATACATATCTAACGTTAAACGCATTGCAGTATTTACACATAGAGCAATCGTCGTTAAAACAAAAATGATCTAATATAACGAATGTAAAATGTGTAGGCCTACATATATAATTTTTGTATTTTTTTCTCCAAGTCATATCGAGTAACGGATTGTCACAATCCTACTTCATAAAACATGTGTTGTATCGTGTATAGCTCAGCAAGGAAGTAATGTATTCATTGACCCGGAACTCTTGCACGATTCGGATCTAGGAAAGCTACTGTAGGCCTATACATGTACGTGCACACATTCGAGTATACTATACTCGAACCCTGAACGGCGCAAGCATTACGATAATGGTTTCCTTGGACTGGGTTACTTGTATATTGAAGATTCTGACTAATTATACATGTTTAAAAGCTACTAAAAATGACGTTACAATAGTGTATGCTATTTTAGATATTATGAAACCTATATTTCTATGTTTTACTCTTTTTGTTTGTTTGTTTTGTTAAAGCATTTTTTTTGTTACAAAGTGAACGAATCCCAGCAGCACGAATAAAAGAAGACAGTCATACAATATTCAGCTATAAAAAGTTTCAAATCTTGTAACCTGATTTTTACTTGATTTTCAGTATCATATTATACATTTCTAAGAAAATATTTTGTGAACTAAATATGTTTTATTAAATTCTAGTACTAAATTGTTATCATGTCCATAAAATGATACATGGTTTTTTTAAATATATATATATTATGCTCTTATTGTTATTTCAAGTGTAAAATAGCGCATGATCAAGAATAGTGTCTCCTCTTTTTTTTTTAAATCATGGAGATACTGCACAATTTTGGACTCGCTTGAGGTCCTATATACAATTACTTTATATTGACCGTTCCCATGTCAGCTCAACCATTAAAAATATTAAACATCATATTCATATCATAAAGAATAGTATAAATATCCATGCGAAGGTAATACACAGTAGGCATGCAACATATACAGTGCGTAGCATTGCCATATTGGGTTACGTATACTTGAATATTATATACGCCCCCCTCTTTTTTTTTATATGGGGGCGGGTGGTAGCGCAGTGGTAGAACAGTTGGACTTCGGAGCCAAAGGTTCCAGGTTCAAAACCCGCCCCGGGGGCCCGGCATCAATGTTATGCCTACCTCAAGCGTCACGTGGTGCTGCTCAAGAAACTGGCCATGAGGTAGGAGGGGCCGGTGGTAGGAGGGGCGGGTGGTAGCATGGCGACGGGTCGTCTGACTTCATGGGCAAATATCCCGAGATCTTCATCTATGAATAAACCGTTAAAGGGTTCGGTGTTCGCAGAAGTTGTTTTTCCGACGAGATTGTGATGGGATGCACCGTCTGTCCTGTAGAAGTATAGTTATTATTCTTGGTTTGTTGGTACTAGCCGTTACTAGCCGTTACTAGCCATTACTAGCCATTACTAGCCGTTACTAGAGAATCAAGTTTACTATCTCATCATTACGGGTGTCCTCTTGGTGTAAACTGAAAAGATGTGAGAGGAACTTAATAATCTTGAAAGCTTATCAAACCCCCAAATACACAAAAATTACAAGGTTTTATGGGTGGCAGGGTGGCGGGTGGTAGTGCAGTGGTAGAATGTTGGACTTCGGAGCCAAAGATTCCAGGTTCAAAGCCTGCCCCGGGGGATATTGATAGGATGCACTGTCTGCACTGACAAGCTATGATATTGGTGAAAGAATCTTGAAAGTGGCTCTAAACCCCAATTAAAAACAAAAAAACATATGAGTAACAGGGAATGGTGGTATGTTGGTATGGTGTAAAGTGCTCACTCTTTGAAAGCCATCAACATATTGTAAAATAAATCTCTTTGCACACAGCTTTTCTTAGCACCAACTTCGGTCCAGTCGTGTCATCTGGTATAATATTTATGATGTATTTATCAAATGTTAAAAGTTGTCATCTTCGTCTAACCACCAGGCCTCGGCACGAGCCCGTGACGTGTGAGCTGTGTGACATGGCGTGTCCGACTCCGAGAGTCCTGTGCTCGCACCTGCAGTCGGATATCCACACGAAGAAAGAGAAGAAGCTGTACGACCTCTACCGCTGATGACCTCTGACCTCTAGCAGTGACAACCTCTGGCCTCTACAATGATGACCTCTGGCCTTGACGTCTGACCTCTACCTGATCATGGCCATGACCCTGTCTCCAGATACTCATTCTTTCAACATTGTTCCATCATGCTCATCCATGTCCTAGTCATTGGCCGTGTTGCAATGATGTCGGAACCATCGACGGGTAAAGGACAGAAAGGTTTTCCCCGACGGACTCGGAGATATGATAGTGCATATATATTACATTTGGACTGCAGTAGGTATCCTCAATTACAGTGTTGTTGGATAACTCGTATTCCACATGGTTACAGGTAACAAGTCTGCAGACGTTCAGTTTGAAGTGCACAGATCTGTTCATGCTATGAGAGGATAGGCTTACAGTCTGATCTGTGTCTGTGTCTGTCCAGTTTCCTGTAGGTCAGATTCCCAGCAGTGAACTTGGTGGGTGACAGTGGGAAAGAGAAAAGTTTTCCACATCACCATTAACTTGATTACTTTGTTGACAAGTTTCTTGTTTGGTGCTATGTTAATACATCAAGAGATTCAACAAAATGGCAATGTATGACTTTCAGTTGTTTGCAATTTTATGTATCATGTTTTTGACGAAATGTTATTTATTTACCATTTGTCAGGAAGGGCCACGGTATAATTTCTCGAAGCTCTCGTATCTACTACGATGCCATAGCCCTCTATTTGCAACTGAACTGTATGCTTTCACTTAGGAGTGATTTAGTAACCCTGGTGATTGTGAACTGCATAATACACATGTTTTAAGAAACACACACAATTCATAATAATTCATATGTAGCGAAAATATTAGTGATAATACTGTATTTTGCAATAATTATGATTCACTTTATCATAAACAATATCTCTATAGAAACGTATGGTATTTAAATTAGGTGTTTTTATTTTGGCATATTTTGATCTGTGTGCTTTCTTTTGATCATGAGTATAGTAGTAGCTACACAGCTGCTTGTGGCAGAATCCTTGCAAGGACTCTAATAAGATGATAAGGGTTAAATTCTAAATATAATTTGATGTACAGTAAGCTTGTTATCTACTTCCAGTTAGTACCAGCTTCTGAAAGCCACAGGTAATCTCTTCCTCTTTAACTCTTGCTAAGCTGACTTAGATAGGGGATCACGTAGAATTATAAGTATTAGCCTGATTGACCAGTCTTATTAATAGTCTTATATATAGACTATTCAGGAAATGTACTGTTTGCCCTCTGAGGAATTAGTGAATGTTTTTTTAAGTTAGGTTTAAATGCAATTATAATTAATGCATCATTTCCTAAACAGCTAGATGTGCAACTAATTCACCATTGAGCATAATTAAGTGTTAAGTATCTTGTAGATATTAGCATATTTCTGTGCCAGATTTCTCAAAACTAACTTAAATCACTAAAATTAATTAAGTCTGAGTTTTTATCATTTGCATTTCTCAATCGAAACTCAGTTTCAATTTTAAACTGAAAACTGCATTTCCTGGAGAGAAAAAACTTTTTTTTAGAAATCAGAGCCTGGTATGAGACAAAACTTAATAGAACTGGTTGTTGAAGTCTTGGATAAAAATGAATATCATAACTTTATTTGATATTGAAAAATAAGAAAAGAACAGGTGATTAGTGATTATATTAAGATTATTTTGATGTTGTAGTTCATTTTTGTTTGATAGTTTTTAACAATGAAGGAAGGAACCTTTATGCATTAAGTGAAACTGTTTCATATCTGTTGACTGTGCGCAGTGAAAGAGTTAATGTGTTGATTACATTCCTCGTTGATTACATTCCTCGTTAATGTACAAATAATAAAATATGCTTTTTTATTTGTTTTGAAACTTCTACTTTTTTTTTTTAAATGCGAGAATCGGATATTTTGTAAAAGGAGGTCTGTGTGGAATATGAGCAAAGAGTATAGAAACATATTGATATATTAAAACTGGTACACAATGGAAGAACTAGTGGAATATACACAACATTATTTACACAAGAGTACTGTGGCCTGTTTTCATATTGCATTCACATACATTACATTTTTTTATAATTCTTACTCCATAGATGACATCATCGCAAATGGGTGAAAGATTCCAGCAGTGATGGTAAACTCCATAATCACTCACTCACTCACATAGATAGCAATATTATGTTTTACTTTTCAGTGGGAAATTGATATTAGAGCGTTGACTGCAATGTCTTTGGATTTTTTTTATGTACATGTACTAGTATATGCTGCACAATCTCAACAAAATAAATTAAGGGCCATAGGTCCATACGGTCATTTTGTGGGGAACCTTACTACCAAATGTTGGAACTCTGCTTGTAACTGGGGCCATTCTTCTTCATACATACGTCTGCAGGTTCCTGATGAGTATCTGCAGCCTGTAGACGTTGGAAATGTTTGTTGTCAAAATGATTCAAAGCCACATTTATATATCCAAAAAGGCTACTGACCCTTAATTAGTTTTGTTGAGTATATGGTAGGGTTCATTAGTATTTCATGGGGATTCATTGTTGCTGCTTTGGTTGTACTACCACTATCTATCTATCTATATATCTATCTGCCTCTGTCTTATCTACTACCTAGTCTCCTCTGAGATACAGTACCACTATATATCTATATATCTATATGTCTGTCTGTCTGTCTGTCTATATGTCTATCTGTCTATCTATCTGCTCTTTGTCTATATGTCTATCTACTACCTAGTCTCCTCTGAGATGCACTACCACTATATATCTATATATCTATATGTCTGTCTGTCTGTCTGTCTATATGTCTATCTGTCTATCTATCTGCTCTT
>JAUTBT010016204.1:0-22330 GCA_032361225.1 Lepetodrilus schrolli
GGGTTTCCTCCTGCCCTAAACTGACAAGTCGTGATATAAGTGAAAGAATCTTGAAAGCGACTTAAAACCCCAATATATAAAAAATCAATAAAAAAAGGACTGGCCAGTTAATAACTGTGGCAGGATATTCTGTGAGCTAGCACCAATAGCCAGTGTAAGTCTGGCCTAAAGCAGGGTATGTGCATTGGAAACATGCAAGCCATGATATGAGTGAAATAATCTTTAAAGCAGCTCTAAATCCCAATTTAACAAACTATAGAACTCACTAATATCCTTCACCAACCATGACCCATAGTTGTTACAGGTTTTCACCCCAGCTTAGACATATTGAAATACTGTGAGCAAGGCTGCTAGAAATCAATTGCATGCTCACTGATGGTTTATGGTTTAATTTTGAATCGATAATACATTAATATTTAAGGCATACAATCACAGATTAAATTGTTGGTTTTGACCAAATTCAAGTTAAAAATGCAAAATACATGCACTTAGCCTACATATAATCACTTTTGTACCTCCAAATATCTTTTCACCGTTGTAGGATAGGTAAAATTCAATTGCAGTTGACATTTCCGCTAAAATCCGAATAATCAGTTGGTAATGTACTGTAATATCTCAATTTTCTATAGTTTAATAGACTAACAGAGACAACTCTAATCATTGAACACAGTCATAATTACCTTTCACAGCCACTGGTACCAATAAAGCTATGTAACTATACATATTAAACAATAATAAAATATGAAAATAGTGAAAACCAGTGGGATATGCAGAAAATGTAGCTGGTTACCCAATATACTTGTGTAGACACATCAAATTTACATGAAATATGTAAACAAACCTGTGATTGTATGCCTTTAATACTCAGAAAATTCCTGATATTAACAAGCACTGTCTGCTGGAGACTTTATGTTATATAATATTATTTGCATTGATCAAGTT
Source organism: Lepetodrilus schrolli (assembly GCA_032361225.1). NCBI lineage: Eukaryota > Metazoa > Mollusca > Gastropoda > Lepetellida > Lepetodrilidae > Lepetodrilus > Lepetodrilus schrolli. The sequence continues at coordinate 943 of JAUTBT010016204.1, forward strand.
ACTGGTCTACATGCTTGAGAACCCCACGATAATATTAGCCACTGTAATGCAGCTAAATTATTGACTTCATAATCTTGTATAAATATTGTAAAACTTTGTAAAGTCGTTTTTTAAAGTGCTACATCAGTGGTATCTGGTTCGTTTTAAATGCCGATTCATAAGCAGACTATTTTTCCACTGTAAGTGAGGAATGTCCTGTATTGGAAACTGTACGTATTTTGTATATATGACATAGGTACAGCGCGATTCAAAGCTGTTTTTGAAATGATTTTATTTAAAATATTGTTGATGTAATATCTTGTTTTCGTTGTCTTTTTATACAACTTTAATAGAGACATTTTAGAATCTAAGCATTATACATTGTGTTATTTCAAGTTACCAATACAACCTGATTGTTATGTTGTATCATTTACATACTGAATTAATAACAAGCACAGCAGGATTGGGCAACTCCAGTGGCCTTAGCTTGGAAAAGGCAAAATGTTTATTTATGCAAATATATTGGAACCATGCTATAGGTTTGTATAGGTTTGGATGTATAGCTATGTTACCTACTTGGTACCCACCCACAGCTGTGAAACACTCCCAGATGCCTATCAGGGTATGAGAAAGGTGAGCTACAGTACCTAAGTACTACATATGGTAATTGGAAGAGAATTTTTATGATGGATCCATTGCCCTAAATAATAGAGAATTTACACATTTCCCTACCCTACCAAGACTAGGTTAACCCTCTCCATGCTGAATTAGGCAAAAGCACTGCTCAATAGGGCATCTCCGGTTGCCTTCAGCAGGGAGAGGGTTACACTGGGTAAAACTAATGTTGGTAGAACTAAACTGGGTTAAACAGGCCTAGCAATTACGAAACTTTTTTGAGTACAATTTCATGCTCAACATGGTCACAAATCCCCATATAAATTTTGAGCTTGTGCATATTGATTATGAAATCATACTCAAAAGTTGTCATGATCTCTGGGTCTGGTATAGCTGCATAAAATCGGGGTAAAAGTAAAACTATGTAGAGCACCAAATCACTGATTCATGAACCAACCTAATTCATCTAGCTAAACGTTGTGGCCTCCCTTTGTTATCGGCATTCGATTCCCGGGTATGGCCAGATTCAAATGTCCGACAGTAAGGGGGGGGGAATCACAACATTGAGCTAGATGAATAAGAACCAAATGGGACCCGGAAATACCTTGTCTTCATTTTCAAAGATTGTTTACGAGGAAATTTGTGCAATTTTTTGTGCATATATGTACAAAGTATGAACACCCAAACACAGCCTCAGTTTCGACGACACAATGCACCGGTAAATTCCAAGCAGGAACCGCAGACGGAACAGTGCATGTCCTCTCAGGAAGTATTCAACAACTGTGAAACAGGACAGAAAAAATATGAACCTGGTGGAAAAGTGGGCACTTTGGTCTGTTTGGTGTGGACATGTTTGGTTTCTGTGTTGATGTGGTCGACCGTACGCCATAGTGTGTTTGTGTTGTTTTCGCGACACGTCGTAAATGTTTGGCAAAACAACAGCTCAATAATGGACTAATCCAATACGGACTGTTACGATGTGGTAATCCAGGTCTTTTGCCCAGAAAGCACGTTCTCTCTCTCCCTCCCCTTAATGGGAATGTTGATGGCAACAAAACTACCGCAGTCTGTAATTGTAGAAGCCAGCCCCATCCTATAGTAACCCAGCCCTATCATATAGTTCCAGGCCTACCCTATAGTAACCCAGCCCCATTCTTAGTAACCCAGCCCTATCCAATAGTAATACCCAGTCCTATCCTATAGTAACGCAGCCCTAACCCTATCCTATATGGATATTAAACACTATATAAGTACATTATTATTTATAAATCTCTCCATATAGATAATATGCTTAACATTGATTTAAGTCTGTTTTCCATTTCAGAATAAGTAATGCAAATGTTTAGAAAGGAACATTAAATTATGTGACTACAATTTTTGAAAACAATATAGTCTTCTGAGAATTATAGTGAGGGAGAGATAATTTTTACTTGTCAAAGCTTTCAATAACAAAAAATAATATTTTAATCAGGCAATTGTACAATTTTAGAAAATGTTTCGAAGAATGGAGAGGTAGGATTTATAATTGTCGTAGCCTTCAACAAAGTTTTCTTTTATGAAAAGAAATGGCTACCAATTCCAAGATATGCATATAGATGTGTTGCAGTTTTGACTATTATATTTATTGCAGTGAAATCAACTTTTAACCAGTCTAAACAGGCAATGAATTATTTCTCCGGTCGTAGACAAGTATGAAAAACAAGTCATGCATTGGATCCAAGATTAAATGATACCGAGACGTCTGAAAGATGACATTGTACTATATACTCTATTTTGTTTGTATGTGTTTTTTGTTCAAGGGCAGATTCAGGATTTACAAGGGGGGGGGGGGGGGGGTGTAAAATAATTTTCTTTGAGATTTTGACATATTGTAGGAGTGGGTAGAAAGTGAGTAAGAATCATGAATATAGTACACAAGTGATTGTTCTAATAGGAAGGTGTGTGTGTGTGTGTGTGTGTGTGTGTGTGTGTGTGTGTGTGTGTGTGTGTGTGTGTGTGTGTGTGTGTGTGTGTGTACATGTGTGTGTATGGGGGGGGTCTTTTTTTCTGGACATCAAGCACATGCAAACAGTTCACTCGCACACCACATCCACAAATTCTCTTTAACTGATGTGTCAGTGGCTATCAGCTGTTTGTAATATGTTAAAAGTGTGTATACCCTTTCAATTCTATACCAAAAAATCAAGAAATTAAAGAAATTTGATGTCAGGTTTATATAACATAAAATAAATAGTCTGTGTGATAATAATCTCCAGTGTGATAAATGTCAACCTACTTTATATATTGGATTATTAAAATAACACATAATTAATTTAAGTTGATATGGATATTTATATGTATTTTGAAAAAGTGATAAAGATTTCAATAAAGAAATTGAAGATAAGTACTGCAAATACCAAGCTCCATTGTTCAAAACTTGTAACTTGAACTACAGTATTGTAGTGCCTATCTATTTTACAACAGTGACCAGAGTTTTTGTCTGATTGCAATAGTAGCAAAAACATTAAATCAAAGTCAAACTACTGTCAAGAAATGACTTCTTTTAACAAAAAGAACTGTCATTTCCTAATCAATAAATTACCGGACTAACAACTACAGGTATCAGATTTACAGAATAAACAATTTGCAACAAACATTTCTATTCTCTGTATGTAAAACCAATTTTGACAAGCTCAGTCAAACATTATATGATTCCGGTTTTCATTGCCAAATCAATTGACAAAGTTTGAAATGTTGGGAGAACAAATGTCGGTGTTAATTTAACAATTGACATAAGTAACATGGGGAGAAATTGAATTTAAACTTGGAAGTTTTTACACTTATGATTAAACAGGATGGTGAAACATTCTCCACCTTTGCTGTAGTTACCATGTTTGACAAAAATGTTGGATGTCGAAAACTGCGTAACTGTACAAATACCTCCGTTTCATATCAATTTGCTTGATTACCGGGTATGTTTTCAAATTTATTGTTCAATTTTTTTCTTACTTCCTATGAATTTACTGCATCAGTTTTAATTTTTTTCCCGGAAATATGCACAACAGGGAAAGCACTAGTGGTCTGGTGTAAATGTGTTGCTACCAACTTTGCTGTGATATTTGAGCAGGTAAATGTCAGATCTAAATATCTGATGTGTATACAGGCTTCCTAGAAACTGATACGTGTATTTGTACATATAAGTAAGTTATGTTGATCTACACAGACGAGAATGAACAAGTATTGACTAGAAACGTGTAGTGGTAGGCTATACTATTTCCAAGCAATTCTAAGTTTACAGATTGGTAGATTTACTTTCCTGCAAGTATTTCTGTAAACATATTAACGACACAGCTTGAAAAATAATAATTTCCAGTAAATAAAAAAAGTAGTCATAAATGGTGAAAGAAACCAATATATGAAACTTTTTGAGGATTCAAATTTGAAAATTACATCCAATTAAAATGGGAATATAAAAAATAAAATAAAACATTGCCAATTTACAATTTGGGTGTGTTAATTTTCCTTGAAAGACCTGCAATGTCAATGGATCATTTTCTCGATGGTTAAACAAGTAAATTATATCATTATTTTTCTTCTGGACGAGTACCTTAGTCCATGTTCAAGGATAATTCTAAAATTATACTTGAAATTAGTTCAATTATGCGCAAACAGCAGCTTCTTCCTTATAAATGAAGCTCAATATTGCTGGATGGGGAAAATATTGACTTGTTGTAGGTTCCTTAATGAGGTTTGCACTTGTGAAAATCAATTGTAGCTGTGTTTTCTTGAGCTATGTTTGCAGGAAAGGACAGTCGTATTTGTAAGCGTAAAGATGTAAAGAACATCAATATGTAGGATACTAGTAATTCAAAATTTTCAAAGATGATCGCCTGTGAATACTGGTAACTTCTAAGAAACATTAACGTAAGCTTGTGTTGAATTGTATTTACACATTTTTATATTCGCAAACATAATTCCAAAACAAGAATTTGTCTCTTACATCTGTAATTACTGACCTATTAATGATTAGTGCTCATTGTCAGTAATTACATTTGTATTTAGACAAATTGGCGGATTAATTCATTACCCTCAGTTAATGAACTCCACACTAAGACTCAGTATAATTTGACAAATTAGCAAATTAGTAATGTATGAACCCAAAGCACTTTTGTGACTTGGAAGATTCTCTATGTAAGGATTCGTACAATACATTCGATCAAGAATTTATTCATTCATATAATACATTTGATCAGGAATTTCTTTTAAATCTTATCTGTATTTAAAAAAAGAAAATCCAGATCGATATCTAAAAATTGCATTAAAACAAAATCACAATTACCATACATTTACTTTGAAAGTGAATAGAATTTTGAGACCTAAACATTATGGTGATATCTTTGAAATTAAACTAATTTCCATCATGAGAATAGTACTGGGCCAGAGATTATGAAACTTTCTTGAGTACAAGTTCATGCTCTACTCAGTTTTGTTCACAAATCCCTACATAAAGTTTGAGTTTGAGCATGAAATCGTACTCAGAAAGTTTCGTAATCTTGGGTCCTGTTTATCATAATTTTCCATTATTTACCAATACCAGTGCCAAACATTATTTCTTTTTCTTTTATTTATTTAATAAATTCTACTGACCCTATCTATGCTGAGGGCAACCAGTGTCTTATCTCCAGAGACCTTATATATGAAAACAATTAAAAACATTAATTTTTAGATTAATTTGATATTGGGCGAGAGTACCCAGCAGCATTTCTTTCAGTTAGTTCCTTGTTTTCTTAGTAAATTACCCTCCCTAAGTGGTACCTACAGTACCTATGCCTAATCCAGTAGGGAGAGGGTTAAATAAGCGGCCATTTTGCTATTGGTACATGTAAGGTACAACATTACCGATGATTAGCTACACTAACCTAGCACCATGCTGTGAAATCATTCTCTTCACAGCCACATGTGTTTATTACATGAATGTATATTTCAGCCAATTATCTTTGATCAATTACCATATAATTATCTTTGTCAACATTCCAAGACCGACCAGCAATCAGAGATCAGAGAAAGTGGACGAGGAATGCTGAGCATGAAAATGATACTTTGATGTCGCTTTCATAAAATGCATTAATATTTCGAAAACAATATAAAACTATGACGTAATTACAAATATTGATTCATGGATTAATTTATTGCAATTGTCTTATACTGATGCATACAGGGTACACTTGTCAAACACGAATCAATTAATTAATTGATTGTTTTTCTCGTTAATATTAATTGATTTGTGCAGAAAGTGCATAAATAACGTCAGTGTGTTAAATAAGTGGATTACAATATTCTGGATTTTTTTCTAATATATATATCTATTTTTTTAATATCCATTGAAAGTACAGCATAATTGATTATTCTGTAATTTTTCTAATAGTTTTAAAGAAACACCTGTTGAAATGAAAATATAATTACCCGGTAGCTATTCTGGAATTGTAATATTTCTTTTTGTGACATTTATATATAATTCTGTTAAAGTATGACATGTTTCTTCTTATGTTTTCCATGTCTATTTTACTTATGGGATAGTTCCCAAACCCATAAACGACATATATTTGGTTTAGTCGGAAGCTTCCAACAACATGATGAAACTAGAACCATCAGTCACAGAAACTGACACTTCATAATGTATGTATATATACATAATTCATAAAATCCATGAAACAGTAGTGAGGGAGTTTCATGCTATTATTATTTACAACACATATAATTATCAAACCAAATGTTAAAATGTTATATGATATTGGTTAGTTATTCATGTAGTGACACATTTAGTATACATGTATGAATGTATAAAAAGCTGTAACTATATTCAATTCTTATAAATATATGTATAATGTGTGTGTGTGTGTGTGTGTGTGTGTGTGTGTGTGTGTGTGTCTGTCTGTGTGTGTATATGAGTGTGTGTGTGTGTGCGTGTGTGTGTTTGTGTATCTGTCTGTGTGTGTATATGAGTATGTGTGTGTGTTTGTGTGTATGCGTTTGTGTGTATATATGTGTGTGTGTTTTTGTGTATGTGTTTTGTGTGTGTGTGTTTTGTGTGTGTGTGAGTGTGTGTGTGTGTGTGTATGTGATTGTGTGTGTGTATATGAGTGTGTGTGTGTGTGTGTGTGTGTGTGTGTGTTTATGCATTTGTGTGCACATGTGTGTGTGCCATTTGTGCATGCATGTGTCTGTTTAGGTGTCTGTGAGCTTTATCATCTGTGGTAGATTACACAACTCTTATATATTGCAGAATAGACCAGAGTCGACTATAACCTACACTTGCAGCAAGTACTGTGTACCATATTGTAACACTAGATAATGTTGAAACTCGATGCCAATATTAGAGAAAAGCAAAAAGACTTTGGTGTCTTCATGAACCATCAACATGCCTTTGGAGATCTACAAAATAGTGTAACTCTAAGCACACCTGAATTCCAACCATACCAATGGTGTAATCTATGGGTAAGATTGAAATTAAGGTTACCTTTTAACTCTCTCCATGCTGGAGGCAACGAGAGATGCCCTAAAAAGCTGTGCCTGTGCCAAATGCAGCAGGGAGGTTAATAGATTTGACGTCTTTGGTGATCTAAGAATTCGAATTAATGTTGGACCTCCCGTTAAAGTAGCGCTTGCTAATTTCAATCAGAGTTTTCACAAATCAATGGGAGTAATCTCCCCTACATACAGGTAATCCACTTTAAGAAGATAACAGTGATACCACCTCCACAGGCTTAAACAAACAGGACGTCATCTACAGGGAAACTCTGGAATGGAAACATTCGACAGAAATACGATTTTATAAATGTCCAAACATAAGCCCAGGCATGCTCAGGGTAATTTCAAAATGGACAAAATATAAAAAGAAAAAATACCTTGAGGGGAAATGAGCAAAATTGGTGTTCAATAAATAACAAATCCAAAGGGCGGCAGATAAAAACTGTTATGGATTTAATTAAACTACACAAAGGATTTGTTCGAGTGCTAAAATTTGAATAGCTCGGTTCGATTTCATATCAAGGTTTTATCAATACATTATTGGATTTTATGATTTTTCATTTGTAATCAAGTAATTTGATTCCATGGAGTTAATTTATATCCAATTTTCTTCTCTTTGAAGATCTTTCTAGTAATTTACTAGAATCCAGACCAGATTTCATCCTGTTTTTATACATTCACTGGAAGAACTTAAAATAAATATTTGAATTACTGTGACTGCATACTTCTAAAGTTGACTTTTCACAAAGCACATTTTGTATAACTTATTAACATAGATGTTTATTCAGGAAAATTGTCAGGGATAAAAGTAGCATAATTAACTTTAATATTCAACAATATGAAAGAATTAAATTTCATCTGCTCAATTAATCTCATGCGCTTTCTCATGTGCAATTATCTAAAAAGCATCTCTAAATCCCAATTTAAATACAACCAAAAAACACCCCTTTCTCGTGGTTATCTACTTATAAATTCAACACAAATCTATCTTATATACATAGGATAATCAAGTTTGATTATTATTAATGTATGATGCACACTGTAGGATGGGAGAAAACCTGAAGTATCTAATCTGTCTGATGATATACATTTCAAAGCCTGCTTCGTATAAAATAAATGCACATTCTAAAAAGTGGATAATACATGGAAAATTGTATAAATTAATCATCATTTTCATATGATTTGGGGTCAGTGACAGGAACTATGTAAAATCATGTAGATATTGATTATGTAGCCAAGTGGGTTCGTGACATCTGGTGTTATCGATGGAGTGCTGTAGAAATATAAACAGCTGTAGACTTCGTGCTGTAATAAACAACACAACAACCACTCGATATATTGATTAATAAATATCAGGAACAGTATTTCAATTGAAATAATAAAATCAATAAACTTTACATGAATGTTTTTAGAATGGATTTAATACGACATATTGAAAGGGTTTAATTGGACCACACACCGTTTGCAAAAGACAATACACTATGCTGCCTTATGTAATACACTATGCTGCCCTGCCCTATGTAATACAGTACACTATGCTGCCCTACCTTCTGGACTACTCTGCTGCCGTGACCTCATGAAATTACATTATACATATACTGCCATCTCCTGTCCTATGTACTGTACTACACTATGCTGCTCTGCCCTATATATAATACACTACCTATTTCAAGCCTCGCATATGTTTTCGTAAAAAGCAACTAAAACAAATTAAAAACAGTTGCAATTCAGTTGAAATTTCATTATACATATACTGCCATCTCCTGTCCTATGTACCGTACTACACATTGCTGCTCTGCCCTATATGTAATACACTATCTATTTCAAGCCTCACATATGTTTTCATAAAAAGCAACTAAAACAAATTAAAAACAGTTGCATTTCATTTTTATGACCTGTTCAAAGTACATATGCTAATTATCCAAATCAACCTCATCAACGTTGTTACACCTGTCAGTCACCATATGTTAAACTCGTAGATTTCATCGCCAACAAATACTAGTAATCCTGCAAAGTCTTAAAAACCTGAATGCAATAATTATCTAATCATCTTCAGTGGCAACAGCCCCAGGGGTTAGACGAGTGACATTATTAGACTGCAAGGAGGTGTTTCAGTTCCTGCTACAGTTAATTGAAGTCTACCTTACAGCAGGTATTCTAAGTCTGTCATGCGTAATACTTAGCATGACTGGATACAATGTAAACACAGACGTTGATAGACTCTCTCGTGGTATTCTTAGTGTCTGAGTAATGTATCTGACTGTATTTACAACATTCAGATATTATCCAGGGTTTGGGCTATGGCAGAAACATGTAAACAGATGTATCATATCATGAGAACCATGTATTCAAGGAATAAATGCAGCTATAGCTCCAATGGTCAATATATTTTCTATGATCAATAATTATAAGATTTGGTTGAATATACACATACTGAAGGACAATCAAGTACATGTAGTTTTTGGAAAATGACAACTAATATTTTTAAGATATTTCTAGTATTTCTAGATATTTGTAGTTCTAGTAAAATGTATGGCACACCGAGAGTGAGATACAGTCGACCCTCGTTTATCCGGACGGTTGCGTTCCAGGTAAAATCGTGCGGGTAACTCAATTTCTGGATGTCTGAATGTAGCAAGAGTTGCCACCCTACTCTTCATTTATCACGGATTGTACATGGATTTTGCGACACCTTGCGACAAGCTGTGTTTGGTCATTTTGGTGCCTTTAGATATCAGTTGCTCCAATTTGTTAGTTTAGACTATATTAAAGTATGTGTTACATATTAGATCTCAATGGCATCTACTAGGAAATATTTATAGCATTGTGGGTTTATTGTACTTTGTTATGCCTACATTTCAAAATGTTCAGGAGCAAACCCCACTGGATAACGGGTTCGAAAAATGTTAATTTTTTTCAGAAAATTGTATTTCATTACGCTTATATTAAAGATTTTTAGAGAGCATGAATCGGTCAGAACAGATAGATAACTAAGGGCATAGGCCATCGACATTCAATATGCATACCTATTACATTAATATTAACATGTAACATGAAGGATATTTCTTCACAAATATGTACACATTGAGTCTGCAAATAGGCCTGGATCTGCTAGCTGAAACAAACCTTCCTGTGGCAGATGCTGTCTCGTGCTTTTATAACATACGATAAACAATTAAAGACAATTTGTTATTGTCAAAACGCTGTCTCTCTATCAGCCTAATCTGGTTTGAGCCTATCTGGTTTGAACCCTTCGTGACTTTGTAATTTGCTAAACAAACAGTCTACTATAGCAATTGTTGTTTTCTTATATGGCATGAACCTTCAAAACATTTATCGTCTGGATATCTGAACATAAATTACATGTATACTTAATTTTCTATTTAGTTCCCGGAAATGTCCGACCATAAACGGAAACCGAATTTCCGGTTATCTGAGTTATTTTAAATAGGAAAATATTGGTTTCCAGTAAAAACTGTGCGGATAGCCAGCGAACCGGATATCTGAAGTCCGAATAAACGGGGGTCAACTGTAGTGAGTTATACTCTTACCGGAACACACGAGTCACTACCAGAGAGCAGTTTAAAAAAACGCTTCTATATCAGGATGTCTTGTCTAGAAAGTCACTTCTATATAGTACAATAGAGTTCAGAGTATAGAGAATACGTCTCATGAAGAAATCATGTCCCTGTCTATAGTTAGTATAGAATCTTTATGGGTGGTGACATTTTTCATTATAGCTTCTATCATGCCGCTACCCTAACACAAAATGTGTAAAGTTGGTGTTTAGAGCCACTTTCGTGGGATTCTCAACATCAAATGGTGACAATTACTACAGCTTGGTCTCGCTAAATAGGTTTCTTGAAACAGGCTCCACAATGCGATCTGGTAGTGTTTTGCACCAACTGTCATGGTTCTAATTTTTGTAGACACTATCATATGGATCCAGTATTAGTGCAGTATGCACCTGGGTGGGTGGGGGGGTGGGGAATTGGGGTGGGCAGTGGAGTGACACATTGTTTCACTATAACATGAGTTGTATGTATGAATACTAACAGATCATTAAAAAAATTATACTATCCTATCTACACCATTTACTCATCTAGTGTATTTCAAATTGCACTTTCCCTTCTTCCTCCCAATTTAAAAGACCACAACCTCTATAATGGTTTCAAGATCATTTAGTAGTTATATATTATCGTAAATTCAAAGTATATATTTATGTTCTATACAAAAACCAGTTAATTCCATGTTATGTTTTCGCAACATATCTTTAGCCAATATAATATCCAGGTTATGTCAAAACATTTGGTCTATGGAAATGAATAATCGAGAAATACTAGTATGTATTGCCTCCTAAATCCATCGCTACCATCACAACAAGCAATTAGAACAGACTGTGTGATGCCAAGACTTGATGACTTTTTCATGCACACTGTATATGCCTGGTATTTGACCTTGTACCACAGCCAGAGAAAGCATTGCTATACCAAACATTGGTGCTGGCAGTTGCAGTAATAAAAGCTGTCTACTTATGTGTTCCAGCTGTACAGGGACTAGGAATGCACAACAAACCAGAGTAATGTTCTGAGTCGCTAATTACACCAAAGCATATCGCACAGACCTACCTCATTACACCAGCCAAATCAACCTCATTCACTTCACCATTGTGGAGATATATAGCGGAAACTTGATACAAGAAATAGTAATCTCGTATACTTGCATAATCTGTCGTCAGTTATATACACATGGACATAATTGGAAGTTTTTCACATTTGTAATTGGAAATGTACAGTGAAAAGGTAGACACTTGAACTTTAGATAAATTTGTTAACTTTTGACAAAATTAATTAATGTATTGACATTTAAAGTGAACCCAAAATAAATATGAATAAATATAAATATCAAATTTACACTTAAATAAATTTATACTTTAATTTAATTTAAATATTATCTCAAACATAATTTGCTAAAAAGTAACCAAACTATGAACCTGAGTAATTCTATAAGGTTGTAAATACCATAGCTCACTAATACCATAATACCATAACTAACTAAATACCATAGCTTACCAAATACCATACATTATTTTATTATAGCTCACTGAATACAAGATTGTTTGCAAAGTCAACATCATCATCAACTACAACCCACACACTAGACCATCCTATGAATGGTTAACCTGGATAGATAAAAAATGGAAAAGATGTATATTTGAAAGAACATTTGTGCACATGGCAAATTTTATGCAAAATTGTAATGCACACCACATCAATTTCAATAGTGAGAAAGGCTGCTCAATTTGAAGGATGCACAACTCATGAAATGCATATTGCCAATAATAATCGATACTGCAGCGATGTTTTAAAAAAATCTGTTGGTGTCTTTTAAAGTCAGATAGATTTGGCAGTCACTAGTCTGCAAGTCAGATAAAATAAAATAAGGCCATAGTTATTTGATTCCCTGGTTTATGTATCTGCCGACATGATTTTTTTCCACTTTGGAAAATAAAAATAATCATGTTTGTTATATTCCACATACAATGTACTAGTCTTTAGAAAATGATAAAAATAAATGGAGAAGGAACAAGCAATATAGACCATCACTGAAGATGAATAAAAACTGGCAGGCAACGGTTGACACACAGTCAACTTGATTGGTTACTGGTACATATACCGTAGATAACAATTTATAACAATTACTACTATTGACAAGTAATTGACAAGTACCGACAGTACATTGAAAATAATTGTGCATTCAAATCTGAACAATTCATGTGTCATGTGTCAATTCAACTGGTCATTTATAATCTCCAACTACTAGTATTATTATTATTTTTATATTGAAACCGACCGACTGACCAAAATATCAAATTATATTTACTTTTATTTTTAACTGCCTGAGCCAAAATTATCACAGAAAAATCTGTAAACCAGGGAATCAAATAACTATGGCCTAAGATAAACAAATATAGATACATGGAATAAAGTTTCATAACAAATATTGATGCAAATGCCAGAACAAATATCATTACTTCACAATTTACGTAATCCCATCTTGGAAAGTTAATATAGTGGATATATAATCATGTCTGCTTCCTCAATGGGTAAATAGATTTGTAAACGTAATTTATCAGTTTATTGCTTACATAAAACCTATTAACCTCTTACAACATTGGCAAGTTAATATTGGCAAGAAATTGGTAGGGAAGCAAACCCAATCCAATTCCCATCTTTGAACATAATACAATACTACATACAGTATATAGCTGCTGGATTAAGTACAGGTACAGTTCTTTAGGGCATCTCCGGTTGCCTCCAGCATGGAGAGGGTTAATAGAGTGATGTTTCATATTGGCACTATAGACCAAATATTAACAGGCTACAGAGGTACAAATCCTCCGCAGCTATGGTAAGATCTATTCCCCAGACCAGGAACAGGACATGGCCTCGCGGTCTATTCACCGGATCCGGACCCAATTCCCAGCAATCTGATTTGCTCACCTGACCCTTACAAATAGTTTTCTTAAAGCCTAACCCTAACCCTAACCATGTGAGCTACAGTAATCAGATTGCCGGGAATTGGGTCCAGGTCCAGTTCTTGGTCTGGGAATATACCCCACCTGTAGCTACACGTATATCGGAGAGCAACTCGTTGTCGCCTCGATATTTATATTATGATTTTACTATATAAAATTGTTAGCGAATAATCTACAAGATACGAGAGATTACGGATATGTCCTGAGTGAAGTTAATCCAAGCTTCAGTGAGGAACTTTGAACATTAATTTCACAAGGGACATATTTTCTGTAATCACTCAAATCGATGTGGTTATTCTAGTTTTTCAACATATTCATGTTAATGGAATAAACCATGGAAAATTGCAAGCCGTTGTGATATAGAGTCTACTGTGGAGCATTCATCCATCTAGGACGTCAAAGTCATTTTCTACCTATTACGTCACAATCATCGTATAACACAAAATGACAAAATTATCTGTTGATTATGAAAAAGTTATTCCACAGTAGAAATTCAACAATATGTTGAATTCCGTAATCATTTTTACTATCCAGTGGCAACTGGCTGTTTATTATAGGTCAATGGGAGACAACTCCATCCTCTTTTGTGTCAAGGATAAACCACAGCATTGTAATGGGTTTAAGGTTTGAACACTCTCCAGTATGTAATTGGAGATTATATGCAGTTTTGACAATCATTTTAAGAGGTTTCACAGCAATGTTTATGGTTGGAGCACCAGAGACTACAAAACATTGTACGAATCATGGTTGGTATTGCTGAACCAAAGACATTAAATCCCATTCTTATACAAGAATAAGACACATCTACATTCAGTTACAAGCCGGTGCTTGAAGGTTTACTACAACAAGTTTCATCTGGCTATTTACTGAGAAGGGCAGGATGAAAACTGCAACATATGTAGCGCTGAATGCTGCAGTAAACCTGTAAGCACCAGCTGGTACTGACAAGACTAAGGATGATAACTGCATTGCCACAGTACCTATCATGATTGCACCAGAAAGGTAACTATCGCAAACATCGATGCCAGGCTCCCTGGATTGGATTGAACTCATGGTCTTTGGCTCCGAAGTCGAACATTCTACCATTGCGCTACCACCTGTCCCATATTTTACTAATACCAATCCACATACAAAATATTGACCACAAATGACGATAGTAAAAATGTCTCATTTATTGTTCAACCAGGAAAAGTAAAAACAGAAATAAAATATTTTATACAGACAAGTTGCCATACAGCAGGCATAGTATCACAATACATTGTCTGAAAGGGCGAATACAAATATCAAAGATATCCAGGACTAGAGATAAGGAACATCTGCACATCATTTCCGCTTTTCTCAAATAATCACTCAGACCTAGATCCAAGATTTCAATCATTAAACATTCGAGACAACTCACACTTTCAGTAACCTACAAGAGTAGATTACGGGAATGGAAAAGAGGGCTTGAAAATCAAACAGTTTTACCAACTTTTACAAAAGGTATGTACCGTAAACAATTTTAATAGATAATCTGAGTGAAATCTGACCAGAAATGGCATAGAATTATGATGAGAAATTACATAGAATTATATTTCTAAAATTTCAAAATTACAGCAATTTGATTGGTCGGGTCATCTCATGACTCTGTCACCATTATGGAAACCTTGTATTCAGGTCTGAGTGTATTTTGGAAATGAACCAAAGATCATGGTCCCTGCTGTACTGAAGACTATAGTTATCTATCCCTGTCTCACCAAGGACTAAGGTGAAGGTTACTAGGAGTCTGTGCCAAAAACATTGGAGACATCCGATTGGAGATGATTTCATAAACAGCGATAAATGATTTTTTTTGGTTTACATTCTTGAGATTAATGAAAAGAAATGTAAAACAAAATCATAAAGAATTTTAATAATTGCCTCCAAACATTAAAACATTAAATTAATATCAACAATTCATTGCATACAAGTATACAGGAAGGAAAGGAATCGACAAATAATTACTTTCACAATTGATTGCAAACATTCTCAGCCGATGGCACAACTTCGTGTAACATTCATTCTACTGAGTGCAACCAGGGATTCCCAGAAAAAGAACTAAAATGTTGTGGTTGATCCAGGAGGGTCAACAAGAGTACCTGTTTACAAATCTTAACATAACTGTGACAAGCCGATGGTGTGCTACCATCCACCAACACCAATTAAAAAACAAACAAAAAACAAACTGATGGTTATTTTCCTTTTAACCCAGTGGAAGACTATGAAGTATGGTGAGAGGTCTTGAAAACATTGGAAGTCTACAAATTATGATTACATGTTATTGAATGATGGTACCGAGTCCCACATACAGAAATGCATTCTTTATCTTACAAGATCCAGACATATAAAATGGAAGTTCAAGCACAATGCATTAAATACATACATCACCAGCCCTTTGCAAACACAATCAAACATACCATAAAATAGTTTGTTAAGATACAGTTACAAATGTTCATAAACAGTTACAAATGTTCATGAACGGTTACAATAAATAAGTCCTAGGATAAAATTTAAAACAAACAAAAATATAAATGAATGAAATTGAAAACATGAAGAAAATCAGTCATAGTAAAACATGTCTGAATAAATTACCAACAAATGGGCAATTCCACATGAGACATTGAAAAGGGGGAACTTTCCAAGTCCCATATATCTTAGGGACAGCATAATGCCATAAAATTGAGACATCATAAAAGTATAGCAATATCAAGCATCAAACACGAGGGGAAAAAAAGTAATATCAATAGGGACTTTTTTGTAATATATGCAACACAAACTTTTATTTCTAGAAATTATACAAGAAATTAATTTTGACTAGCAGTTGGATACACTCACCATTACCTAGTTTAGAAAGTATAATTACTGTACTTGATTGGCAAAGTCATAAAATTCTCTCGAGATTTTATATTAGGAAGAAGACTGGAACATGCTGTTGTTTCTTTTGCTATAATTTCTGCAACTCACTTTCTAAATTTACTACTCAAGATTATCAAGATCGAATGAGAAACCTTTCTGTCTAAACACATGTCACGAAATGAATTCAGTGCAAAAGTTTGGACAGCTCAGGTAGATTTATAAAACTCTGGCAAGAACTTCAAATGCAAATTTATGGCTCAGAATGTCCGAAATGTGGAAATGCCCAGAGACAAGCTAAATCATATAATATAATAAAATACATCCTTTCATTCCTATTAACATGAAATCACATGATCTTTAATAGATGCACAAATAAGAGGGATTCCATCACCATACCATATCCTCTATGATAAACAGAGACTCAAACACAAATACATATATACAATGTGATTGACATTAAGTTTCTCATTTTATCCGCTATGATAAACAGAGACTCAAACACAAATACATATATACAATGTGATTGACATTAAGTTTTTCATTTTTAGGGCATGCACAACTACAAATGTTCAACCATCCTTAAAAACAAACATGGCAATTAACATGATTAGATTATATGCAAGCTAAGGATAGATGTTAATCAGATGTTATCTGTATCATCACCAAGTGAATAGTTTGAATGGTGCAAGAATGTCGATAAGAAACAGATAGCTTTTCATATCAAGAAAGATAACTCTCCCTCCATATAAATCTTGCATATTTGTAACTGTCAACATAATACTTACAATACTGAAATATTTACAGAACACATTGTGGGAAAACATCTGTAAAATAATATAAATTGCCATCACCCATTGTCATAAAACAATGAATATTATTAACGATTGAGCATCAAAAATTGAATCTAGTATACAATTGTGCAACCACAGTAATAGAATGTGCTATTTATTATCAGTTAGTGAATTTAATCTATTAAAATCACTGAAAGTTCAAATTTGTCTACAAGTTGGTCATTCAGGGGTGAGAATGGGAAATTGTGTTTTCAGCTGAAACAGCCAGGACCCAGGTCATGGTTTACAAGATTCACACGGGAGCCTCAAAATATGTGGATCTGTGAAGATTCTCATCCCTAGTCATTCCAATCGATACTTGCATAAATTTATTTTGTATTTTCCAAGGTCTCAATTTAAGAAAACAGCTGCAATATTAAAGGTCAAAGCAGCAGAAAAGAATCAATGTGTATAAAACGTTATCTTTTTCTTAGCAGTGGAAAAAAAGAAGGAAAAAAAGGATTAGAATTTATCCCTGTATCCTGTAAAAATAAGATATTTCACTTTGGGCATGTGTTCGAAGCATCATAAAATCTCCCGGTGGAAAGTGTTCGAAACATAATAAAATCTTCAGGTTATGGCACAATGTAGGACCAACTTCAGGAAAAACATTTAAGGCAAAATGAACCACAATCAAATAAGAGCCAAGCAGGCAGGATATATACTTTGGCATTTACACAACCACTGACTGAGATGCTGTGCTTGGAGACGATGTTGGTGCAGCAGTAGCAGAGCGAGATGGAGGCGCGGCACTCGGAGTATAGGCTGGAGGTGGTGGCAGATGTCCGTTGAAGACGTCGTGTCCGAGCGGCGAACCTGGGGAACTCACGAGAGACTGGAGGTCATCGCAGTCATCCAGGAAGTACTGGTGACCTGCAACCTCCAAGTTCTGAGGGTAGCGGCGGAGACAGTTGCATGCCACGCCCAACACTGAGATACTCCCAGCTGCCGACACCAGGTAAAAACTGACGTCGAACGACACCTCTGCTTTTTTGTTGTCACCCTGTAGGAGCTGGACTTCGGTGGTGATGAAATAGCAGAGGATGTTGGAGATGACACAGATAACAACTGAAACATGAATGAATGAGATTATTGCAAGACTGACATAACACAAGCAATCTATGATAGAATAGAAACCTGTGTATTATAACATTAGCAGGGATTCCTGTACGCATAAGACTAACATTTCAATTGTTGGTCTTCCAGTATATACTTTATATGAATAGTATTACCAGTTGTTCATATTAATCCAGTTAAAGATTTTAATAGAATCGTAGTTATCTGGGCCCTGTTCCCTGGAATCATAGCACTACAATGTATAGAGATTGTATAGAGATTTACGACTCAAACAGCAAAGGTTAGAGTTGCGGCTACCTTATGGCTACAGATGAATCGAATACATCCTTAGTTTCGAACTGTCCAGGACCCTGGTAAAAACTAACACATTGGTGCCAACATGAACTGTGGTAAATGATTCCGGTGGCTCATCTTTAGATTGGCAGCGATGGCTACTGAATTGGAATTTATTTATACATATAAATATTCCATGATTTTCAAAATTGTTCAGAGATCTCCTGTATGAAACGGTGGACCTCTAAGGTAACCATAATGTCAAACATAGCAATGGTGCATTCTATGGCTAAGGCTGGAGTTTAAGTTAGTATAGAGTTCAGCCACATGGCCCTGCACAAAGGGTATATAGATTATTACCTGACAATATGCTGAAGATAGCATTCCGATGCAGCATTTTAAAGGTACGATGTGTGGGCCCAGATAGATTGAACAGGAATGCCATGAAACTAAGGACGACGGACATGCTTGTACAAGCGATGACCCACTTCAAGACCAGCACAGCTTTGGTAGTCACACAGTTGGACATCACTGAAAGAAGGATAGAATAGATTAAAGAATACTCGAAGCATGTTAAATAAACAAAATGTGTGTGCTATAACTTAGATATCACTGAAAGGAGTGTATGGTATGTAATAAATACCTGTTGTGCAAGACAAACAAATATGAACTTTCGTGATATCATAACAGTTACAAGTAGCAAATAGTAGAATATTGAGATATTAATAAAATGGTCTACAATGTCCAAATCGAATGGATACAACTCTTAATGATTGAAACATGGCAAACTATAAATTCTAAATGTGAAATTTGTTGGAAGGTTACATAATAATAATTCAGTGAACAGGTGTAGGAAGAACAGAACAAAACAAAATTCCATGGTAGAAAAAGAAGTACAAGGTTCTACAATATTAATAGAGATACAGTGAGAATCAACTCAGGCATACTGCTTGCCTGACCAACAGACCAGTTCATTGATATTAATGAGCTTATGACTTGAATATCGCAGAATGCTATTATGAATACTGCACTGAACAGTACTCGTGCAACTTTACTTACCATCCAACTTCCCAGCCCCATATTGATATAGAACACTGGATCCCTCATCAGGATAGATCCCTGGGTCTATAAAATGTCCACTGTAAAAGAACTGGTAGGCACCGAGATAGTGCAAGTGACTTCTGTGAATGAGGCTACACAGTCCATTGTAGATTGAGAACCAACGTGGTTCGGCTAAGGCCACACATAGTATCACAATAGTCAGCATGTTACAGACAGCTGCTGAAAAGTTTCTCTCATGCTGCTTGAAGTTCCAGTGTGTGCTGCCGAGACTGTGACCATCACTGTGACGACGACCTCGAGATGACCGGCTCCTCCTTGTGCTCGATTCACGACTTCGTCTACGGCTTGGTCTTCTGGAGCTCGGCATGATGGGTAAATCTATCTACATACCAAGATGTCTCTACTAATGTGTCTGTATTACTGCAACTATACAAATAGGAAACATTTATAGCTAAACTAAATGCATTTAGGAACAGAATAATTCTGTAGGCCAATTATAAGTCTCAGCCTTAACGAAACGCACATGATCATGTAGCGCTATTAGAATGCTTTAATGATCATGAGCATATGCATCGCACTTAGGGTCACTAACTCTGATACTACAATAACCAAATGTATACAACAAAATGTATTTATCTTATGGAGAGGTACGAAATGAACTATTTTATTTATATACGGCATTCATTGTTGCAGCTAAGATACATTATTGTTTAATAAGTACTGCCCTAATATCCTATTGGTATACCGGTTCTAGCCACACATAATATTCATAAAAACATTTTTTTTAACACAACATAGTTCGCGATCGATCTTTTCTGGCTTTATTCTATGAATTAACATGATTAATAAATTATGACTTGTGCAAAATGAGTATCTAAACTATCAATGAGCATGTATATGCTATAGATTATTTTAATTGTATTGCCTCATACTTAAATATTGGATTTAAACCGTCAACTTTCTACTCTTTCCAGTTTTGCCGTCCTCCTTTGATGTTACCGGAAGTGTACATTCAGAGTGTTTCGTTAAATTCCGTCAGGTTTCGGAAAGCAAAGATAAATCTGCAAAGAGCAACATTATCATAATGATATATAATAATATTAAAGATAAATGTCTAGTGGACTTTACAAATCCATATTTTATATTCATGGCGGTATATGGTAATGAATATGTATTGCACATACATAACTATTGTCTGTTTCAAACATATCAATACCCACGGATTTTAGTATCATGACATGCATGTACCTATCATGATTGATAAATGAATAATATTATTGTAGGATGATATGCGTGCATGAGGAATTTATTCTATGAATTGACATGATTAATAAATAATAACTTGTGCAAAAAGAGTATCTAAACTATAAATGAGCATGTATTTTAAGATGAACACAAACCATTTCTCTTATATTCTACCCCGATGAACGTGAAACATATATAAGTACAACACTGTATCATGAGTACACATTTCCGCAAAAATGATTATCCGCATCGTAAAAAAGTGCTTATACGGCTAAATTATCAACTCTTGGTAACTTGGTAACTTTTTTTTCTTTCTCAAAACCACCCACGGTGGTACACGAGATATAACATACATTTATAAATGAAAATAAATACGTGCAAAACATGA
>JAUTBT010016215.1:0-22326 GCA_032361225.1 Lepetodrilus schrolli
AGGGGGGTGGGGGGTGGGGGGGGGGGGGTATGGTTAAATAGGAAATTCAAATGGTCCTCTCTATAGTAATCTTAGGAGGTTATGTCCAATCCTGCCTCTCCAATCCAAACACTTCATGGAAACATACCTGTCAACTAGGAACTCTTTTTTTTAAGAAAGACCACATGGAAATACTCAGCAGCCAGAGCTTGGAGAAGTTGAGAAGAGTACAAATGTTTAGGTCACAACGCTTTTGAGATGAAATGATACTGTAATCACCACAGACTTTGGTTGACCTCAGAAACAATGAATGACATTTCCTACATTATGTACAGCTGTGTACAACCCAGCCCCTTTGTTAAACATAGGCTTTTAACATATTAAATATAGGCGTTTTAAAACCAGTACTTTGCCATCAATATGTTTTCATGCAATTTTCTATAGCCTGGCAAACCTTTCTGAAAACAAAGAGCACGATGCAGGATAATCGTAGAAGGCTGTTAACACACATGCACTATATCTTTATCACCAGATTACACCTCAACCTTAACATGTAGAACATGGCAGTACCCTGATATATCTCAGAAATGCAATCATTAGTGTCATTAAAAAAGAAAGAATTGGAGATGAAAGTGTTATTGAAAATAACAGCAGTTTTCTTTCCGAAATCTTCTCCATGATTGATCAATTATAAACCATGGCTCACTGGAATAAATAGTTGCCTGTGGTATGGAAAAGGTTAAAATGGTGTGTGCACGACAAACATGAAACAGGAGCAAATAGGTACCATTAAACACTTGAAAACACTTGAAACTACTTATATCCTTATTATATTATATAACATAAATAATTCATGGGTAAAAAATAACTGCCGCATGGGGAATTGTTTCAATTTTAACCTACTTCTCACTGGTGTGAATTTGAGAAGCCCTGGTAGAGCAGCTAAGGAGATTAACTCATCATGAACAAGGTTAATAAAGATGAATTCTGCTCCAGAAATAGTTTCACTCTTAGCAGCTTTAATACTGTAAACACTCCACAAGATCAATTATCTACAAATCCCTAATGTGTTGTTAATCTGTTGTATCCTACAAAGATGCCATAGATCAGTAGACACAGACACCACAGGTCAGTAGACCAGGCACCATAGGTCAGTAGACACAGGCACCATAGGTCAGTAGACACAGGCACCATAAATCAATAGACACAGACACCATAGGTCAGTAGACACAGGCACCATAGGTCAGTAGACACAGGCACCATAGGTCAGTAGACACAGGCACCATAAATCAGTAGACACAGACACCATAGGTCAGTAGACACAGGCATCATAGGTCAGTAGACACAGACACCATAGGTCAGTAGACACAGGCATCATAGGTCAGTAGACACAGGCACCATAGGTCAGTAGACACAAGTCAGTAGACACAGGTACAATAGGTCAGTAGACACAGGTACAATAGGTCAGTAAACATAGGCACCATAGGTCAGTAGACACAGGCACCATAAATCAATAGACACAGACACCATTGGTTAATAGACAGAGGATATGTGAAAGAATCGTGAAAGTGACTTTAAACCCCAATTAACAAAAAAACAGGTGCCATAGATCAGTAGACACAGGCTACACTGGCAACATAGATCAGTAGACACAGGCTACACTGGCAACATAGGTCAGTAGACACAGGCTACACAGGTACCAATGGTCACAGACATCACACACAATCCGATACTGAACAAAACTCACACAAGTGCTATAAACTGAGGCCAAAGAAAAGTTGGTCAAATCCTTCTCTTGCACAAACAGTAAGGAACACATAGGTCTTCACAGCAAGGAGATGGAAAAAATTTAATTACATTTTCACATCAACAGTTGAAGAGGTCTGTCAGCTGCCTGTCATAGAAATCAGCAAGAAATTACCTTCACATACGAACATCGGAATAATATTGATTAAAGCGAGAGTCCGCAAGGGTGAAGCTATTCAGTGGACGGCGAACATTGCCATATGAAGAAGACATCCAGAATCTGTCTTGGTGAAGAGCTGTTTGATCTCTTGTGATCGTTCCCCAGAGGAACACAATTACGAAGACACTTAAAAAAGACCTGTGCTTTAAAGTGAACTAATTAAGAAGTCTAGATGACAGTGTTTTTTCCACTCGCTTCAAAGTTGAAAGCAAACACAAATCAATTGGTTTATGAGCGATTCTTGGTGAGCAATAAAAATGGAGAATTCTGCTGGAAAGTGATGCTTCTTGTTCCTTGTAATTGGCATCGTCATCAAAACTCAACATTTCTTAATAGGAATAACAAGATATAATGTTAAATGTTACTTGAATGCTTTCAACTCTTGCAATCTATTAATTACAATTGCATACGAAAATCTTAAGACTTTAAATGTGTTCTTTAGGAACACAGCGAAAGGATACATTTTGGTAAATTTCCTTATAATTTCCAAGCTTTAAAAATATATCCACAATAATCATGGTAAAACTAGATTGTCATCATAAGCTAAATATGCCAATAGCTCATATTTTACAGTGAAAAAATAATGTAATATTTAGCAAGATCGTGAACACATACTGTCAAAATAATTTTGCTGAAAACATGAGAACACATTGACAATTTCGACTGACTGAGGCATTAACAAATGCAAATGTGTGCAAATGATTGAATTAGTGCTTTACGTGGCAGCAGTAATAGTTCACTCATACACGATGATATCCAATGAAAGCTATGGCTCCACCCAGAACACTGGACATTCTAGAATTGTTGCCATCAATAATCTAAACCACATACATAATGTCGTAATAACAAATAAACTAATGATCAGATTCTTCTCAAAAAGCCTTTTCAAAGGTCAGTTGATGGGGGAAAAGCATTGATCATATGCCAAATCAGTCTAGGAAAAATAATCATCATGCTATTATTTTTATTGACATCAGACCAATTGATCGACAAGCTGGAGAGCAAAGTTCTTATAAGTCTGCGTGATAGATGTCTGATAGATGTCTGATAGATGTGGTACACCGTAAAGCAGCAATAGCGGAATCATTTCCTTTTCATACCTCTCGTATTCATATGTCCTGGTGTTGTGCCACTAAATGAGATTTGTTGTGCCACTAAATGAGATTTACCCAGTGTTGAAACGGTTTGTTAAGTATTGAAATAGACAGGACATGAGTTACCGAGTGGGACGGATGGGTGTCCCAAGTCGACAGGAAGGACACAAGCGATTATTTATCTGGCATGTCCTATTGGCTGGACTTTCTGGTGTGAATATAGGTAGAAATCAGCCGAAATTGAGCGAGAATGGTCTCGAATATCCTGTAGACGCCATTGCGTATCTGACAATTTGAACAATTGGCCTCACTTCTGCCAGAGACGACGATGTTAACAGTCTATGCTCTGCAGAAAATTGCATTACAGTACAAGATTTTTTAAGAAATGGACTGTATAAATAAACTTGATCAGGGCTCTACTAATTTGAATAGTGTTTAAGACATTGGATATTTCTGAACACTATACAATCTCTTTCAAATAGTTGACATTATTAATAAATGTTATGTTTGAAATGACTAAAATCGCATACTTTCAAAAATTTGCTAAAGTTTTACAAATTAATAAACGGAAATAGCTGAATAGGACATTTCAAAAATGCATTTACTTCTTTATATCCCTATTTACAAAACATGTTTAAAACATCCATCTATATTTATAGAATTTTTACAACTGGTTCCAGTGTAATTTAAAAACTTTTAAACGTGCCTTAGTGCCACTCATTTTTACTCTCATGTTTCCCCAATAACTCCTTGCACCTGCTTTATTGGCCTTGCCAGACAGGTGCTGAGATAGCAGAAGGCTGTTGGGAGCTTAGACTTGACAGAGCATGCACAGAATACTCCAGGAACTGTTGGTGAACTTCAGATATTTACATACACAATTTGCATGAGTATCATTTTTCACTTACCTAAAAATTGAACACTTTTTGAAGCAGTTATGACTTTTGTTGATCTATAAGTTCTTGGTTTTCTGCCCTGAAACAGGAAATAAAAAGATACTGATATTGTGTCACTTTTTACAGTGTTGTATTTAAAACTTCATTATATTATTTTAGTTATTAAATACATAATCTTACATATTCATTATAATGTGATAATTTTGATAATCATGATGAACATTCAAGGTGGATCAACTTCGAATGTGTATTCCACAGTTGGTGCAATCGGCTGGCTTACTAATAATAAGCTGAATGTTGCAGTAATCCTGGCACCAGCTGGTACTAACTGAACAAGGATTATAACTGCATTGCCACAGTACAGACATCACATCCTATCATGATCGTGTTGGGATGGCAACAATGATACTGGTTTTCCAGGATGGGATTTCAACCCGGGCCTTTGGCCACCACACGCTATACTATAGTAGTGTTAGAAATTAAGAAAATAATGTGGTCATTCTCTATAGGCCCAATGTTATTGGTGGTCAAATCTGTAATTTTCTGGGGGTCCCATAGATACCTTTAACATTGCAGATTTTCAAATGACCCCAGGACCACCTTTAAATTTGAACACTGCTATAGATACTCCACTAAATTTAGAGTAAATCTTGTGTATTCCAAATGAATGCCCAGGCAATAGTCTTCAGTTGTTATCACTTTGAGATCCTGTCACCATAACGATAAGTAGGAATTTCAAATCTTGTTTTAAGAAATTTAACCCCTACCAGATTTTACTCTCATTTGATTTTTTTCTCCATAAAATACTCCTCTATTAGGAAGAATTTATAAAAGTATGTGAGAGAGATGGACTAAATATAAAAACCAAATATCTATATTATATATATATAATGTATTAATGTGGTACCCAATAATGGGATGATCTGCGAAAATATCAATTTAAACCCATAGCAATTCCCTGGAACAACCAATTGGAACAAGTCGAGAACAATTAGTTCTAGACGCTAACCATCAACCCAATCACTGTAAAACCATCAATTCCATGATATTTCACCAATATTCACAATACCAGCAAACTGCTAATTTAATGTCTTGATTCCTACACATTCCTTACAATGAGGTTATGGCTCACCAGTTTGTTAGCCATCAACAGAATCATTACAAAACCGGCAATTCTATGTTATTGCACCAATATTCGCAATAGCAGCAGACTGCTAATTTAATGTCTTGATTTCTGCACATTCCTTCCAATGAAGAATGACCCCCCCCCCCCACCTCCCCACCCCAGGACGTGTGTCAAGAGGAATTGGGCCCAACTGTAAGGATGGGGAACTGTAAGGACAGGGAACAGAGGGAATGGAATGCATGTGTCCCACAGTCTCGTCAATCACACTAGGAACCAGATGGTCCTGACAGTCTCTTAAACATGGAGACAAAGGAATCATACCAAGAAGGGGGGCCAGCTTCTCTCATATTACGTCATTAAATTATTTTTTGTTAGATTTGACTTTCAGCCTGGTAACTGGTATCCTAAAGGACCACACATGCACACAAAAAAGCAGCCTTGATAAGACCATGCCATCAGATACAACAATACCAAAGAGTAACAAAAACCATACAGTGACATGATATAATGAAAATATCAAGAAATACCTCTTGCGTCTTTGACACAGTCCCTTAGATTTTAGAATCCAAAGAAAAATCATTGATCACAGAGCACCTTCCGGAACATTTTAATTTTAATAATTCACCGCTATTTCTGCAAGTGTCTAAAACGGAGTGGATGGTAACTTGAAGTTGAAGAATTAGCTTGACCTCAATTGACTAGGAACATGTCCTCATTGGACAATCAACACGAGGACGGACATTCAATTGGCTCAGCTTCAAAAGCAGGATTTATGTTACATATATACATAACATAGAGAATGTCACAGTGGTCGTTAATAATAGTCACATTTGCAGATTTATAATAGTATATAAATCAAAGAAATATATATTGATACAATATAACCCCCATCACACAGAGCACCGTGTAACACACTGCACAAATGGTACATATATGTGTGTGTGTGTGTGTGCGTGTGTGTGCGTGCGTGCGTACGTGTATAGAGAATCCTATTATAATATTAATACTAATAGCCTTTGAGATTGTTATCTTGAGATTATTTTCTTTTTCATATGCTGGGAGTTTCTCAAACTTTTAAACATATAAAAACACTGGTTAAATTCATTTTGTAGATGTTGAACATGTATCAGCTGTTTATACATTTTAAAAAAGAGTTGGAACAAAAAAGAAAACATGTGACAGGAAGCAGTCAGAATCTTTTCCAGATTCATTAACGAGTTTGACCAGTCAACGTAAACAATGTATTTCTCGCATATTCGTATTTTATTGATTGTTGATAGTACACAGTCTCATGTAGCAAACATGTCAAACCATTCAAACTCATAATTGGAACACCCTAAGTTTCAGAAATTGCTGCCAGTTTTCATGAATCAGGGTCCCATTGGTGCTACAAGGATCGTAACTCGCTATTTGTATCATATTTGACTCTTGTAGCACTACAACTATCCTGTGGAACAGATTTACAATTCTTCTGCAGGGATGGGAAATATTTTCCAAGATATTTAATGTCTATTTTTTTTAATTAAGCCCATACCTCATTCAGGACTATGCTAGTTACTCTGTTAGTGTCCAGACAATGAGCTTTCAGTTTAAAACAAAAATTATTTTAAAAAATCAATGTCATTATGAGGGCAATGTGACAGCACTATAAAATGAGGAAATTTGAGTTTGTCACCATTTCCCAATTCTATTTTCTTTGTGAAAGGTGACTCTTCAACAGCTGTGAATAACGATGCCAATGAACCAAGGAAGATAACTCTAACCACATCATGTGGCAAACACACCTTATAATGGTTCACACCATGCTTGTTCACAAAACCTGACAGTTTCCGACAACAAGTAAATCTAGTCACATGTGCAAACACACCAGGAGATGATGCCCATGTAGATGCAGATAGATACAGTTACGACAGACAGATACAGCTACGATGCAAGACAGATACAGCTATGATGCAAGACAGATACAGCTATGATTCAGACAGATAAGCTACAATGCAGACAGATACAGTGATGGTGCTGACAGATAAGACAGACAGATACAGCTACAATGCAGCCATAGACAGCTATGGTGCAGACATACATTTATGACACAGGCAGATATAGCTACAATGCAGACAGATACAGCTATGACACAGACAGATACAGTTATGACACAGGCAGATATAGCTACAATGCAGACAGATACAGCTATGACACAGACAGATACAGTTATGACAGACAGATATAGCTACAATGCAGACAGATACAGCTATGACACAGGCAGATACAGTTATGACACAGACAGATATAGCTACAATGCAGACAGATACAGCTATGACACAGGCAGATACAGTTATGACAGACAGATATAGCTACAATGCAGACAGATACAGCTATGACACAGACAGATACAGTTATGACACAGACAGATACAGTTATGACACAGACAGATATAGCTACAATGCAAACAGCTACAGCTACAGCAACAACACACTCTCGGCAGCCAATCACTGGTCACATGAGGAGGGATGGGGGAAAAGGAGTCGGCCAGGACAGCTATCGGTCAAAGAAGTGCAGATTACCAGGTATTACCATCTGATTACTGTCCTAGTCGACTGGTAAGGTCCAAGTAAACATTGGGTAAACATACAGCTCCTTTCATCCAAACTCTGGTGTACTGTGGATCAAAGATACCCCCGTATGTAGATGTGAGTGGCCGTGGAAAGTAATGACTACACTACTTTAGTACTTACACCCACCGAGGAAGGCTGAAAATTATTTGGGCTGACTGTGATAAATACTGATTTGGTTCAATTCAAAGACAGTGCTCCACCAATAGTATCACAGAGGTCTGTTAATGGTAGGATGGGAACCTACAGTAAACACATTAACAGTAGCATTATTAACTTTGAGGAATACCCAAGAGCCAATGGCAGTTACAGAAGAGTGACTGTGCACTAAATAGTGACTATGTATTAAATAGCAACAAAGACTCAGGCATTCAACCTGCTAGGCATGTTGAGCTGGTTCTTGGGCACCCATGCAGGATTAAAACTCAGAACTTCCATATTTGTAGTCCGACTCCAACAGCGGCGGTGTAACATTAAATTTCCTTCAAATGCCATTGTGCTATGGTAACACCAATGAGATACAGGCCACCACTGGTAGTGGTATATACGAGAATTGCAACTACACTTGTGTACGTGTGTATAATGTACATACAGTAATACGGCTTTGCATCTAAAACTTTATATCCCCACGATATTACAGGTAGATGTATATACAGGGATGAGAATGTCTTCAGATAGAACAGCAAGGATCCAGGGCAATGTTTACGAGATTGACCCTGGAGCCTCAAAATATACAGGATTCTCATCCCAATATATGATAAACTGAATAGGGTAAATCCAGAACAGTTTTAGCCAGCTGTTGTATCCTACATCCTGAATATCAAATCTCTATCTGGTCCACACTCCCACCCCCCACCCCACACCCCCACCACACACTATTTACAACCAACACAAATAGTACATGTCAACAAACATACATATTAAAAGTGCCAGTTCTAATCTCACATTAACATAAACACGGAGAGTATGCCCATACTGACCCAGACAGTGCTTCCAGAAATATCATGAAAACACTGAAGGCCAAAGATATCACTATCGGAATATGAAAGATTAAATCATTTAATGAAATGTCAAAAGATTTCCGACATATTCAACTGAAAAAATGCCAAAACATCATATCATTTTAAAGCGATGTTTGATCATTACCCATAACTACGGACATGGTGTTGTTGTTTTTAGGAGATAAGGCTTCAAAAAGACAGAAGGTTATTTTTCAAAGATATCAGTGGATATGGAGCAAAAAGTTTAGTATCACTTTCTGAAAACAGGTTAGGCGACATGTGGAACTAATTATAGTATAACAGGTGTAGTGATGGCACCAGCCAGTAAAGACAGGGAGATGAGGGATAGCCACCACACACACACAGAACAGACAGGCAGACAGCCAGACAGACATGGCCCATTGCATGCCCAGGTCAGACGAGAAACAGGCAAAAAGACAGACAGATAGGGGCCCATTGCATGCCAAGGTCAGGCAAGAACAGAAGGCATCCGTCTGCCATTAGTACAGCAGGTGTACAACCTGTGCAATGTGGATTTTAGAAGTGTGTACTCTATAAAAACACTTCTTATGTGTGCACATGATGTATGGTAGAGTCCTGTTGCGGTCTTCCACAGTATTTCAGCCATATTGCTGTCATTTGTTTATGATGTGAGGAAAGCCTGCTACAACATTTGTGCCACAATAACAATAAAGCAAATGATCCTCAGATAAAGCAAGGAATGAAGGATGGTCCAACAATTTAACTGTATATTTGGTAAAAGGTTGATTAATTGATCGACTGATTGTTTAATGTTTCTGCGGGAATGTCTCACCCATAGGTGACGACTAAGAAATAGAATATATACTATATCACAAATTTTCCTGCATTTGAAAATGTTCCTGACACACACAGCTTGGGCTCAAACCTGAACCTCCTAACCATGTCGATATTTTTTCATTAACCCACTTTGATGTAACCTTACAAGTTCAGGGCTGGTTGGTCTTCTATTAGGTTTCCAACGATGGATAGTACTGTATTCAGAACACAACAATCACATATCATACACAATGGCATAGTCATCAAATTAAAGACTTAGACGCTACTTCAAATAGACTAACCTCAGATCCTTGCAAAAACACCAAACCTAAATCACATGGCCCACGATACGGAACACCAAACATTGCTAACACTATTATCTAACCATCTACCCATCAATAATATGCCCCAACCATGGTTCATTAATCGTGGAATAACATCTTCTTCCCATTTACACAATGACTGTATGTATAGCATTCATGTTTACTTACAGCATTCATGTTTAATCAAAACATGTATTCAGGTGGGTAGATGAACGGTTAGGCCATAGTTATTTAATTCCATGGTTTATGGATCCACCGACCTGGGTTTTTTCCCACTTTGGAAAATAAATATAATTATTTTTATTATGTTCCACCGACAGTATACTAGCCTTTAGAAAATTATAATAATAAATAATGAAGAAACAAGTCGTAAATTTACATATTTTTGTTTCATTTTTAAATTTTCAATATTCTTTCACTTATATCACAACTTGTCAGTTTAAGGCAGGAGGAAACCCACAACATCCGTAGCACTGA
The DNA here is from genome assembly GCA_032361225.1 of Lepetodrilus schrolli. Taxonomy (NCBI): domain Eukaryota; kingdom Metazoa; phylum Mollusca; class Gastropoda; order Lepetellida; family Lepetodrilidae; genus Lepetodrilus; species Lepetodrilus schrolli. Next base: position 10,270 of record JAUTBT010016215.1, read on the forward strand.
ATGTTGCAGTAAGCCTGTGAGCACCGGCTGGTACTGACAAGACCACACTGCTTTGCCACTCTACAGACATCGCTTCTTATCAATATCGCGTCAGAAAGGTAACTGCCGCGAAAATTGATGCCGGGGCCCCTGGGGCGGGACTTGAACCTGGAACATTTGGCTCCGAAGTCAAACGTTCTACCACTGCACTACCACCCGCTCCTGTAAATTTACTATTATTGGACATAAAGAAAGACAGGCACGCAATGGTTAAAGTTGAAGCCAATTGATTGCTTACTGGTAAATATGTATAACAAAAGTATAATTTATAACCATTACTGATATTCAAGCAATACTTTGAAAATAATTGTACATTTAAAACTGAACAATTCATGCATACTGGTGTTTATACCAATTATATTCATTAATTGTATTTATTTTCTGTCAACCGACCATTCATATTCTCAAATTATTATTATTTTTATATTCATAATATTGGACCCGACCAACTGGCCAAAATATCAAATTATATTTTGTTTATATTTTTGACTGCCCGAGCTAAAATTATCACATAAAAATCCCTAAACCAGGGATTCAAATAATTATGGCCTTAGCATGTTTGTATTGTGGTTTAAATCTGTTTTCGGTAATCTCTTGATGGCCAGCTTAAGGTAGCATACTAGCTGGTGGACAACTAGTAACAATACATTACAGTAACAGTAAAAGAAAGATACAAGCTATTTTAAGTGGCAGTAAACCAATTTGTCTAAATGTCATACCTTAGCAAAACATCATGCTATTCCATGCTCTCTTCAAAAATGTTTTTTTGTTTTTGTTTTTTAAATTGGGTTTAGAGCCACTTTCATTGTCAAGATTCTTTCACTTATATCACGGCTTGTCAGTTTATGGCATGAGGAAACCCGCAACATCTGTAGTGCTGACTGTTGCAGTACACTTGCGAGCATCGGCTGGTACTGACAGACCAAGGATGATAACTGCATTGCCACTACAGACAGTGCATCCTATATAGAGAATACTAAATGAGCTTCCATGTGATATCATTCAACGAGTGAAATGTTGTGGTAGATGAAAAGCAAAAGTGAGTCAGATACCAAAAATATTCATGTGTCTCATAAAAATGGTATCACACGAAAGCAAGTTTAGTATTTTATTTATTACACTACCAACCCTGACATGAAAATAACTTGATTACAATGTGTTTACCATCAGTTTAGACTACCTAGGCCATGCCCATAAATCCACACAATATATAGAGTACAAAGCCTCAACCGCTTGACACCCTTTTCAAGTGTATTTACAAATAAATATTCTCTTGGATTCAAAAGAAATAAGACTTTAAAATTATCAAGGAATGGTGAATTCAAACTTGATTTAATAAGAATATATAACGCTTATAAAGACATTCAACACTTGATCAGGTAACTTGATGATGTTGTGAATGGTTTTGTGGTCACACTAAGGTAACGTCACAAGTGACGTCATGTGAACTCAATATCGCGTCAGGCAGGTAACTTTTGCGAACTGATGCCAGGCTCGCGGGACGAGATCATAACCTGGGCCTTTGGCTCTGGTCCAACGTCCTACCACTGCACTAACATGCAACTTCCTAAAATGTAATGTAGATGATCAAATATGATGCAGGACTAATTAATACTAACAGTAGTAATTAGTCCCAATTCAATTATAAGATTGATATTGACCAAATAATTATTAAGCCTATGGAAAGCCTGGTATTTACTCAGAGATGAGAATAGGAAATTGTGTTATCAACTGAAAAAAGCCAGGATCCAGTAGAAGAGCTGCACCCCTTGGCCAGGTTCACGAGATCGACCCCCGACCCTCAAAATCTGAGGACCAATGGAATATCCTCACCCCTGATTTACTAAACAAATTTGTATTCAGAATTTCGGAACCGAAAAGTCACAGTATGTGTGCAATCAATAAAACAATCATGACAACTTCGTTAGTCATCAAGGTCAATTGCACGAACACTGACCAACATCCAAGTCCAAACTGTTAGCAGTCTGCATGTTGACCATAATCATCCCTGACCAGTCAGTTCCCAAATACGGCCATTCACTCCTTCTCTCCCCCCCCCCCCCATTATGTGTAGTGCACTGTAATTGATGTCAATTGACTCCATCGAGTCTGCATTCGGTTAATGCCGTCCTCGCGACCCCTCGCAAGTAAGTGAAATCAATCAGAGATGATCCAGTAGGTCTAATGACATTTCTATTACCTCCAGAAATATTTGCCTGCTGAAAGACAGGAACAACAAATGTTCTTGTACGTAACTAAATCTTTGCTTCTCAAGTCAATAAATATATATGACGATAAAGTGGACAATTATTGTAATCCGTCATCTGGTACGAGGCTAAGAAACTATTCTGAGAATGATTTCATGCTCAATTCAAATTCTGCATGGGGATTTGCGAACAGCACTTATGAGTTGAGCATGAAATCGCATCCAAAAATGTTTCGTAGTCTCTGGGCTTGGTCATACAACCTCAAAATAATCTTTATTAATTTCCAAACAGACAGCGAATCTAGATCTTGAATCTGTCCATCGGTGCCAATAGAAACCTTAGGGGAAAAAACAGTATTTGGAGTATGAATGGTTGTTTTTCTTTTATATGTTTTCTCAGTATTTCAGTCTGGTCATGTCTACAGTTAATGATGGAATCGGAGATGTCAAAAGGAGATACTACACCATGAAGAGACACTACACCATGAAAACCAGGGACATGACTGAGATCTGGTTACCATGGTTACCGGTAGAAAAATCAAACAAGGGAAACATAATTAGACAATTGTCCTTGACCAGTGAGCTAATGTTACAATATTCTTTTTTAGAAATTTCATGAAAAAGATAACACCAACAAGGACATAAAGATTTTCATCAGAAGAGATAGTATAGTTTTGGAAGATAATTTACGTTCCTGTTTTTGAGGAAGTGGGAGGGGGAAAGTACCTGGGAACCTTTCTATGAAGCTTTTCGTATCTACATAGACGTCATAGCGGCGAGCGTGCACTTACATGGAAAAGAGTTTATGAAACGGTACCATCATCCCATAACCATGTAGATAGTACCTTGTAAAGACCGAATATCTCCTTCCTGACGCACGACTAAAAAACTCTAATTTCTAGATATCGTATTCATAGTATGGCTGGCCAATAAATTGCAGGTTTCCGCAAGCAGCTATATTACCAAGTTGTCCATATACCATGCAGTGTTAAAGGCAGGCCTGGTGGTCATTGGAAAATCTGCAATGTTAATGGTATCTATGGGAACCCTGCAAATTACAGATTTGACCACCATGAAAATTGAGCCTATGGAAAAGGACCCCCATATTATTTTCTGAATTTCTAACACTGCTATGTATACATGGTATTATATGTATATAGCATCGTTGCAAATGGGTGAAATATTCTAACAACAATGCAAGAACTTCAAATCACATGCTTGCTAAAAAACAAAACATTTCTGTCGTGACAACTGCCACTGTGGCACTCACAGCGACGCCGTGACAACGACAGCGTTATGGACGAGACTCCCGAGACGATGGTACATATATGTGAAGATATCTGATAACACTAATGATAAAAAGACTGTGATGAATGGGGGGTAAGATACGTGGCAGTAACTATGGTAACTAACAATGACTGGGACGGCATTGCTATGTCAAGACTATGCCTCTCTAGAGAAGATGATTTGATAATACGCAATTGATGCTATATACCATAAAAACCTCCCAGTAATCACACGAACCAGTCCAGAGCAATCCTGTACTAAATAGCACAATGACCAAGGTAACCGTAACTTAGGCATGACGTTAAGTCCAACCTTAACCATAGACTACACCATGGTTTTCATTTTTGGAATTGGAGATTAGAGCCATTTTCAAGATTAATTCACTTACTGTAAAAGAATTAAATTACGCGCATTTGCCACACACACACAAAATGGGTTTAATCGTTTAATCAAATTATTCAATCGTATCTTCTGTGTTGTGTTTTTCATTCATTAGTATTAATTACATCGTACATTAATACGTCCGCTTCAATAGTAAACTTAGGGTTTCATATTTTCGCGCAGACTATAATTTCGCACAAATTGTCTTTGCGCGTATAATAAGTGTTGTACAGTATCTTAATTATATCACGGCTTGTCAGTTTAGGGCAGGAGGAAACCCGCAATATTAATTGTGCTGAATGTTGCAGTAAACCATCTAGTACTATGATACTACACCATTGCCAAGACTGAAACACAAGAGTGTGCACAGTTGCGACCATGGTGATGATAGTACACGGTTAGAAGGGCAGTTTGAAACTGGACACTGAAAGTTCACCTGTATAGTCAGGATGGTTTGAAGGGCAATGTGGAACCTGATGAAAATCGAGGGAGATGTTGGGTTTGGCTCAGAACGTCATTATGAAACGGAACTCTTGTATTCTTACTAGTTCGGTGGTGAGGACGACTCGGTGAGAAATGCTACATGAAACAGTATCCCGACAGTCCACAGAAAATGATACTGTTTTGGCTAGAACATGATTGAAGGGCGAGACGAAACTGGACACAAGACAGGCAGTGTGTGATGTCCAAGGATTGATCATTGAGGAGGAAGGTGATAAAATGGACACCAACACCAAAGTTACAACAAAAAAAAGAGCTATATATCCTCTCACAGAGAGTGTGGATGCTGCGTACCAAGTTACATACATAGTTTATAGATAGCTACGAGGCCTGGAAAAACAATCATAAGGTGTACAGCCAGATCCAGTACAAACAAATATAGAACATCCAGTGATCTATCTACACATCACCAGACTGCTTCCTGCTGGGATCACCATAGGGCATTCTATAGAAACCTGGATTGAAATTAATTATAACATTATACATAACATATTAACCAGCTGTTAACCTTCATCCAGTTGTAGGTAGCCAGAAATGTCCTATTGTGCAACAATTTGCAATTAATCCATTACAGCGGGAAATGGTTAACATGGAAAAAGACTATAACTTATAAAAGGTGCATTTACTTTACAATGATTTATATTTTTAAAAGGACCATTAAACTGGTAATAATTAAATATTTATTATTTATAATAATTGTCTATAATTCCATGTAATAATTTTCATGAAGTGGGCATGCATATATTACAAGGACCATCTCATTCTGTAACCGTGGTAACTGGCACAATTCCATGTAGCATTTGAAACTACATCTTGCAGAGTTTTCATTCAGAGAACAGATTAGATAACACCCCATGTGGACCACAGCCACCAACACCTGAGATTGAGTACCTTATACCACCCCCCACCCCCCCTATCCGATATACTCGTTCTCCTCCTCCCCTTCCCTTGCTACCTATCCTGGCATCCAGAAACCAGGACCTCCTGACCCAGTTCTTGTAGAAGAGGCCCTCTGATTTATACCAGTTCCCTCGCCAGACCCGTGTTTGTTTATAAACTCCACCACAAAAGTAAATTGCTTTAATTATTATCAAGAAGAAAGAAGCAGTCTTTTTTATTTTTCTTCTCTCCTGGCAGACATCACATCCATATGGGCTATCCTCCTTATAGTCGGAACACTAAACCAAATTGGTAACATATGTGGCTAACGATTGGCTGACTCCAGAATTAATTCGACCAGTCAGATGCGAGTTTGCATTTTGGGAAGGTTTAAATGCAATTGACAGGCGTGACAAAGTAGGTAATTATGCATGGCTTAGGTGGCACAAAAAATATCCTAGAAGTGTGGTGGTCACATACTGTTTGCAAAGCAATAACTTTTCGTGATAGATAGTAGCATACATGATGTTGATGCCAGGATGTGTATAGATACTTGGAGCAAGGTAAACACATGGTAAATTAAATACATGGTAAATACCCTTTTAAAATGTAAAACATCTCTGATCGAATCATTAGTTTTATCCACAATCCCAATAGGAATAGGATTAATAATTATGACGTCTGTAAGCAGTCTGGAAATTTACTAGAAAACAAAACCAAACTGTTAAGAATAAATTGGCAGAAAATACAACCATATACATTTTTCATCTTTCAAACTTGGCCTGCATTTCTCTGTGTACTGGCCTAAAACATGCTTCTGCTATAGCAGGAAATGACATACACCTTGAATTAGGTGGATAGTTTATGATTTAAGCCCTAACTACCGGTACAACCCTTTAAAAAAACACTGTCCTGTTCTAGAACACTATTAGTACATATTTTACATGTTAACCCTATTCCTTGCTGGATTGATTACAATATCTGCTCTGTGATGCATCTGTGGTTGCATCCAGCAGAAATAGAGTTAATGATTTACATGATTTCAACTTAATTAAAAAATAATTGACACACAAACTGTAATAATTTGTCCTCAGAGGCAACCATATAAATTGTGCGACAAAGTAGAATACCAGTGCATGATGACAGACCCAGAATCACTTTCCTGATTGCCTTGTTAACCAAGTGAAAATGACACCAGGACCCACATAGAATAGTTAATGTTATAGGTCATATGATCTTGTGCCAGATGCTACAGCTCTTACTCAACCATGTGTCTACCTGGCAACCGCGTCTTTAAAGGTGGCAACATTTACACTACAGCACCAGTAAATGTCAATATCCATTGCAGAGGAAAATTAAAGGGGCACAGCCACAATGAAATCGGGCCAGATTAACAGTTTATCAAAAAGTATTTATACCAGTGTTTTAATCAATTATCGTACATGTTCACTGTCAACAAGAAAAATATTCAAATACCCGAATTTTCATTTCCAAGAGTTGCTATGTAGGATTTAGATTGCAGAAGCACACTTTTCCTTATAGCTTTTTTTATTATCTTTTTTTTTGTTATGCTTTACCTATCCCCAAAAATCCCACCCACATATCCTTTGTGATGCTTGACACACCCCACACACCTATTTTTCTTCTCAATCAGAGCACCACAATCAACAACATAAAATTAATACAAATCCTGGATACGTTAAGAGCATGCCAAAATGTATTTATAATAAAAAATACTAATCAACAACGGACAATCAATCATAATATTATGTTTAGGTCATATTATTGAAGTTGCACAACCACGCCCATATTTTTTGTCCGAAGCCAGTCGTGGTGGGGAACAAAGACTTCGCCAAATATCTGGCACCGGACAACGCGCTCATACACATGTACACACACGCATCCGTTCTTCGTAGCCGTATTTCGTATAGAATAAATACCGTGCAACACAAAACTTTTGAAATTCATGATATACACAACCCGGCAAAACATGAGCTAGCCTTCACGAGAAGTTCTAGCAGTAGCAGTGAACTTTGAAGCAGTTTTGTCGATTTCAACACCGTGAAAACACGAAATGAAAACAATGCAGCACGTGAATCACAACGACGGGTCTCTGTAATCGATTACCTTGCACGTGCAGCCCGTTACCTTTAACAAAACACGGACGAATATGGTATAAATACAAACCTTTGTAGCAGTAAAATGATCACCGAGTCGGTAGATCGTTCTCACAGTGTAAAAAGCATGGCGCGAATTTCTAAAGCCAAAAAGGTTCCAATTACATGGGTTGGATGTAAAACGACAATTCGGGTGCGAAATGGGATTTCCTGTCTCGAAGCCGCGGTAAGGAATCTTCTATTTGATATGCATATCCATGGCATTATCTAGAAAACACGCAAACCCTTCTAAATTCTGTAGCACAGGCACTCTTTACTAACCGAGTTACTCCAGAGTTAGTCCGCTAGTATTCAATCCAATGCCAATGCAATGGTGTGTTAGGCCTGTTCAGTCCTAGCGCCAGTAATCATGACAACGTAGTAGAATTCATATCATTCTCTGCACGAGAGTTGGACTCAAAGACACGCTAGCCAGCGCATGTAAAATACGACGCTCTTGGAGGAAATAGTCACGTGGTGCATCAACAACAAAATATTGGTCGATAATTTACTGCCATTATTTGTAGCATAGTAGTAGTCCGTTTTGTTACAATATTCTTTGGGAGAAATCATTTAGCTTTTCATTTAAGATTGGTTGATTGATTGGTTGGTTTGGGGTTTAAAGCCACTTTCAAGTCTTTTTTCATTCTCATCATGGCTTGCATGCATATGTACTGCTTGTACTAGTCTGGATTTCCACCATGTTTTTTTTATATATTTTTTTTATAGTGCTAGCTCACTTGGCGGTATACCATGCAGCAGATAGAACACTAATACCCCACTCAGATACAGTATACTCCGAGCCGACCAGTCCTTGCTTTACCCCCAATTTATGCTGAGCGCCAAGCAGGGGAACAACAAGTACCATCTTTTAACGTATTTTGGTATGACGCGACCGGGGATCGAACCCGCGACTTTCCGCACTCCAGGCCGACGCTGTTCGTAATATATAACTTTATAATTATAACAGATGTGTCTTAATATTATTTTTAAGTATTTAAAAAATATTTTATTTTGTATTTTTTTTGTATTGAATATAAATATTTATCTGTATAGTATTTGACTGTAAACTATATTGCATAATACTGTTCCTAAATGGCTACGGTACCGTTCATAATAGCTATTAGATTACTTACTTTACTTACTATTACGTACAGCTGACTTTCCATCCGGTACGAATTGTATGTGTATACCGATATATATATATATATATATATATATATATATTCACATACCAATGTGTATGTAGTTTCTTTATAATACACATGTCTAATCTCACGCATGGCTGTGACACTTCTCTTGCTTATATCGCCATTGATTGCCAAGGATAAAAGACTGACACATTGACACATTTCAAATGCGATCGGCAGAGTAAAACTGATGATTGCTGTACATTTCACTGATTATATAGACGACACTGGAAGTTAATTAATTACAATGGAGCGATGACAGTTGCGCTTGGATAGTGTCAGAGTATGGCTAAATTCTCCCGGATTGTAAATGAAGAATATCGCCCGTGTCTTTGGATATCGAATATAATCACGGCCTGCTTGCAAAAGTAACAATGATTCCATGTTTTAATCAATTCTTGGTGTCTTTTTATTTTATGGAACAATGGCGACATTGACAATTGTCGGCTAAATAATATACCGTAGATGCTTGGATGGATTGATGGATTCGCGATTCATTGATTGATACTAACAGGATTATTAATTTATTTTAATCATATTTCCATTATCAGCTCTCGAAAATTCAAAAAGTATCGGGGCCAACCATTTGCAAAGCCAAAGAGCCTACCCCTCAAATACCAATGGTGGCAATGTTTATTACGCAATGCCTTTCATTGACGATATATATGGTCGATTCTCGGATAAATCACGGGCTCAAGCCAAGTGTTATTAATCGTATCATACGACACAAGCCACCTTCAAGACCTAAATAAGCCCACAAGTGATCTGCACGATGGCAGAGTTGGTGAAATGCAGAATTTCAATACGCTCTGTAGCCTTTCTGGTCAGCATTTGTCTTTGCAAACAAGTCAAATTTCCGCCAAGTTTCGATTTCAAGCGTGGAGACAACGATCCTCCATCTCAGTTGGAGTTCAATTTCGCCAATAAACCCGGGTCGTGATTGCCCTTTTTGTCTCGCAATTCATTGACATTCCGCCATCGTTATCTGTTGTGTTCGTCGTGCCTACGGCAAGCTTCGTCTTGTTGTTGTCGAAGTGGTCGTGGAAAATAGAAACGAATCATGAATTTATTTAAAACAAAAAAAAATGTTGTTTGTTATTTTTGATCACGTATATTTTCATTTTCATTTATAGTTTAACCTTCTTGTTTTGTTTTTTAGGGTGGTGGGGATTTAAAAATCATGTTAACGTAGAAGTTAAATGGTCATTTAACATTCTCAGATATGACATTATTATCAGATTTCCCATTTCTATTTTGTCCATCTGCCAAGCCGTCATATAGTACACTATAGAAAGTACATCAGAAACCTTCCATATAAATATGATACATAGATTGTTGTCACAGGATTTCGGTCACTAATTAGCCACACTGGCCTTGCCACATAAAGTTCAGGTGATCTCCAGGCATTTCAACTGTCAATTAAGACGGCATCTGGTCACCTCGAAAACACTAGCACCGCATATGTACGCTAAAATATGGTTCATGAGACACGACAACGTCGATCGTGGCTTCGTATGGTAATCTTTAAAATCGAATTTAGGTTCTATCTTGTAGTAATCATGTTTAAGCTCATGGAGGACAATCCCGGAAACGATTACTGGGTATTATTGTATTGCTATTACTTACTTACATGTAGGCCTACAGATTAATATAAATTGTTAGGGAACGATTAGGAAAATGTCGTATTTCGGAGAAACTCCTCTACCAACATCGGTAACAATTTTAATCAATTTTATTGGCACCCTAGCTCCGATTAGAAAATTGTTGAAAATCTAGAGTCATCCTATCCTGGCCTCCTGTCACGTGACAAATGCTTCCATTGTGTCTCCCTACCATTATAGTTCTACATGACATTCATATAACGGCAACGTTGCTACGTGTAAATATACGTTTTGCATTACATAATGTGCTATCGTGTTTGATATCCAGCCAGTAGGATACATTAAACGCCGTGGGAATACTCCATACACAATACTATCTATTTACCTGTTGGCCTGTATATGTGCATATCTCACCTATTAATTGCTATTGCGCAACATATACACAACCGTGAATGACTTGTTTCTTTGAGTGTCACACGCATTGTTAAATAACAAAGACATTCCTCTATTTGAAGCCTACGGTGTTTCTCGATAGGATAACTTTATCCCCATTAACGAACACTTGCTTAACATTGTGTTTTAACAATTGTGTATGTAGGCTTTTGTTTCTTCATAAATTACGTTCTTGTAAAATGTTTAGGCAATGCTAAATTTACATTAATGAGGGGTTGTGTTTAGGTTATTAATACACACACACACACACACAGACACACACACACACACACACACACACACACACAAACACACACAAACACAGTCACACACACACGCACGGACGCACTCAACTGTATAGGCTTGCTCTTTTGTGGCTTGAGACAAGCCGAAAACGAATCGATTACGTCCAACGATACCTCAACATTTCGCAGACAGCATTATAACTTGTGATAAGATATATTTTCTCCTCCAGCGTGTTTTTACCTTGGCACATTTCGTAAAGATTGTAGGGGTCCAAAATAAGCGCGCACATAAAACGGCAGTTAATGGCTCCACTGGTTTGTGTTACTCGGTGCACTGTGTATAACACGCACAGCTCAAACCTCCTTTCCAATAGAGCATGCCTGGTGGTGTGGCTTGATAGCCCAGATAAAATAGAGCATAACTTCTACACTCTCCCGTATCGATATCAGCGATGTGAGCAATGCTGTGACGCTTATAGGACACGGCCGCTGACAGCTCGGCATTATTATGGATGTATCGATGTCTCTCAGAATATCATCACAACCACCATATTGACTTGCAACGTTTGATTTCAAAATGCGGCCATTGACTCAGAAGTAGTTTTTGTTTACAAAAACACATCGGACATAATTGTCTGATTACATATTTTTTTATGTCCCGAGTTCCTCTGCGTTGCTACGTGACCGTCGCTCTTTGATCATGATCAATCTCATTAAAATCGGATACCAAAATAACGCTCTTCTACCCTACCAAATATCTGAGGAGCGAAGGTTGATATTTACATTCAATGATATTGATAGCAAGTTAGTCTTGAAGTATATACAGTATTGTCCTGTCCATCCATGTAGCCTGGTTGGAAGGTTGGTTGAACGGTTGGTTGGATACTGGTACGTCTCTACTACATTAACTCCAACATTAGCCATGCATAGGCCACGCCATTACCTTGGAGTTATACCGTTTCGTACAGGAGGGCCGTGATACCATTATATACTAGTAGATGGTTTCTGTATATATGTTACAGTCAATCTCTAAAATCAGGCAATGTGTAAAATGTTTGAAACATTCAGTGACTTTCTTTCCACTCAGTCAATTTTTAAAATGCCTGAAATGATAAAATGACTCCCTTTACTTGACAGATT
>JAUTBT010016226.1:0-22324 GCA_032361225.1 Lepetodrilus schrolli
AGAGAGAGAGAGAGAGAGAGGAAATGGCATAGGGGAGGGGGAGGAACACACACACGCACACACGCATACACACACACACGTATACACACACACCAGCTCACAAGCTCACAGATGCGGAACCTAGTATGAATCAACAATCAATTCAATTGTAAATATAATAGATGAATATGAAAAACCTTCCAGAAATATATATATAATGAATGATCTGTATTTCCTCCATTACTATTGGAGAGTGCAAACAATGATGTGTCAAACATCTAGCTCATAACAGTTGTCCACATACTAGTTTAGGACAGATGGAAACTAGCAACATCTATAGCGGTTGGTACTGACAGACCAAGGATGCTAACTATAACGCATCCTATCAAGATCGCATCAAGACGGTAACTTTCGCGAACATTGACGCTGTATTCCCGAGACGGGATTTGAACCTGGCGGGGCCTTTGGCTCCGAACTTCAAACGTTCTACCATTGCGCTACCACCCGCTCGTAAAGCAGTGATGAATAAATTATATACATTTTATAAAACGTAATCACAACGTTAAGGCAATGGACCAGACTGTTGCTCAACTATAACTGGAATGTGTTATATAGAGGATCTCATAATATGAGTGGTCATATAATACTGAATTTATTAAGCGAGTTGGAAAAACTGATATTAGAGAGGTTTCGCAAACGTACCGTTACGGTCACCATTACCGTCAGCTTATTGCTATGGTAATGGTAATGGGTGTTCATGAAATTTGTTTCGCAAATGTTGACGTCTAGTAGTATTATTGATAGTAGGCAAAGTTAGGAAACATTATTTTGTTTCTTGGTTCAATGTCTCTATCAAAAATATTAATACGCAAACGACCAATGCATGGTGCATGCAATAAATAGAGGACACTTAACTGTGTTTCTTAAATATCAAGTTTTACGTCATCGAGTGAAGTGGGGAGGCTATGTCATCGCCTCCCCGCTTCACGAGATGACATAAAACATGATATTTGAGAAACACAGTTAAGTATCGTCTACATCAGTCACTCTGCAGAGTGGCGATATATTATATCGCTACTCTACAGAGTGACACTATAAGGATTTCTCTATCATTCCGCTATCCTACTGCCAAGTATATACTAAATTCCTACACTTGGATGGTTATTTAGATCTAGATGAAGCAACAGGAAGCGAGGAGATGGTAAACAAAAACACGAAGAATCCCACGGTGGCGTAGTCTGCCGTGCAGCTTTGCAGGCTACGGTTTGGCATGTCGCTTTGAGAAACAATTAAACCAGTTTATCTTTACGCTAGCACCCAACTAAAGCCGTGAGTATTAACTACAGTATATATACTTCAATATAAAAGCAAATATATGTGGAAAACCGAGTAGAAATACCTTCCAATACTTTAATTAGTTAACAGTAATTGCCTTACATGTAGCAGGCTAGATAGCCGTCAATAACGGGAAACTACACGTCGGACGAGTCTCTGACGTTACATACTGCACGCAAACTGATGACGCCACCGTATCCGTAATGGTAACCGTGGTATTGCGAAACCTTTCTATAATGCGAGGCTCTGCTATGTCTGTCCCTTTTCAGGCAATATATTACAAAATCTCTATAGAGATTATTAACCTCATGTCTTTAGATATCGTCTATATCCTGCACTTAGGGATAATCTTTGTATTAGATGAGCTTCAGCTAGTATTATGGTAGTCAAATTTAAAGTAAATATTTAAAGAAATATAACATAATAAATCTCTCACAATGGCGTTATTAATTTTGGAATTAATAACAAATTCTTGGCATGTTTTCAGAGACACTTGAAAGTGAGGAATGCACATGAAGAGAGGATTGATGCAGAGGTGACAACCTTCCGCGAGGAGCGTAAGAGAAAGAACGAAGATGATGAAGAAGTTGCTGAAGCCTTGAAGCGGGCACACTCCATACGAATGTCACAAGACGCAGGCAGCGATAACGAGTCCAAAGTGAGCTTGGATTCAGAAGAGGATGTTGCCATGCCAACACGAGATTGCGATCGTGGTAAGGGCAGAGGTCGTGGAAAAGGAAAGCCGGCCAGAGGACGAGGATCGCGTGGGTTACGAGGGGGTCGAGGAAAGGAGCCAGTGGTAGTGGACAATTATAGCAGATCCATCATGGATGCGTTTACATCCTCTCAGCGCAATAAACAGAGGATTAACAGGCAAGTGAAAGGAAGAAATATGGGAGGTTTTGTTGTACATTCACACATCTTGTCCAGTATTCGATTCAATGCAACTCGAACAACCCAATGGTGACACGCAAGTGATGTAATTAAAGCCAATAGAACACAAGTGAGAGCTGCAAGCTGGCGAATGAAACCATGGGTGTTTAAAAAAATATATATATAATAATAATATAATAACAATGTATTTATATAGCAGCCAATCTCCAGCTTATAGCTGCTCAATGGTGCTGTACATAGAGGATCTCATGAGTTGTCATATAATACTGAATTTATTAAACAAGTTGGCAAAACTGATATTATTCGAGGCTCTGCCAAGCATATCATTTTTGCTAACAAGTTTAATGAATTCAGTAATATTTGAACATGAATGCAAGATTCTATTTATCACATAACTGTAGAAAATATTATAATATCGATTTTCAGTCACCCCCCTTAACCCCAGTGACAGATCAGTTGAATTTTTCACATCCATCAAGGCCTAGTGACTGATAGATCAGTTCACCACATGTGTTTCAAATACTCGTCCTTTTGTATTTGCATGACATAAATTTGGAGCAACTGCTAGAGTGCTGTCATTTATTCTGTATTACTTGTGCAAATGTCTAAAATGACGCAGCTACAAAAACAACGTAGGAGGTAATCCCTATGACGTCACCAGGCCTTACGTAGCCAGGGCACTCTAATAGGTAAAGTGTTAAAGCATGCAGACAAAATATAGTTCCAAGTAAATGTGTACATATTAATAAATGTGTTTGCATATTTAAATGAAGAAAACTTTTAACTTTATATTCGACAAATGTTTTTTAATTGCTTATGGATATGCATGACCAGGAGAATCATTCCAAAATATTTGCACAGAATGTTGTAGGAGAGCAAGCCATTCCTCATTTATACTGCTTCCTGTCCACAGTGATTTGCACACAGACAACGTGATCGCTATATCAGAAGATTCAGACGATTCCTTTGACATTTCCTCGAGTTGTAAGAAAAGTACGACTCGCAAGCCGCTACAAGCTAAAGCACGGCGAGGTGTTAACTTCGGTTCCGACAGTGAAGAGGAAATGTTCCCAGCCAGGAAGAAGAGAAGATGATTCAAATTCTGTGTTTCACATTTCAAGTCAACTATATCCTAATGCTATGTGAATGATGCTTTTATTTTCCAAAATTGGGACCGTTTGTTATTCACATTTGAATATGTGCTCATTGTTATGCCATGAAATAATTGTATTAAATTTTCTGCACAAACATTATTTTCAGTGTCATAATATCTCGGTATCATCTACTTCATGAATATTATCTGGACATCAAAGTGCCAAATTTGGTTATCATCTCTTACTAACAGGTTAGAATAAGTTTTGAATACGTGGCATGTCAAAGGTCAAAGCACACGAACAACTGTCTTGAGGTTTATCATCTAATTTTCATTATGTGTTTGTTACAACCGTAAAGTATTGTGTTCATTGTGACAAGCGTTTTAATAGCATTATAATATGTGCTTTCACATTTGACACGCACATTCTCTCTGTATTTGAAACTCAGAGCTGGTCAATACATCAAATACAGAAGATTTACACACACGCCTTGTTGAAAGTATACTGTTTATACAATAAACAAAATGAATCTAATCTTTGGTGGATAATGCAGATTTTACATTTTCTGTCGGCAAATATGTAGAACTCTTCAGATTCTATGTAGAGTGTAGTCATGAATGTTTTATGTTTTTTGATCAGTTTTTATTGGAAGGCTGGTGTCTGCTGCAGATATAACTTTACTGAACAGCGAGTGAATTATTGTTTTACATCACAGGGGAATCTTTCACCCATGAATGACCACAGATTTGTAAAACTGTTGTGTTCATTGTTATTAAATGTTTATCATTAAATCACAAAATTGATTTATTATTATTACTGACATTGTTTCCACTATTGTTCACATAGTTAGCTTGTTAGCAGAATCATAACGTTGTACCATTGTTTTACTATTGCCGATGACTGGTGGATTCCTAATGGGTAGTAGCATCTATATTTCATTGCCGAGAAAAATACAACAAAAACACTATGCAATTAATGTACATTAATGTATACACCTCATCATAAGTTAAGCGCCACCAAGATCACATCCCATTTTCTGTAAGGATGTTTGGGACATCCTGGGTCGGAATATCGGGCGTCGAGACCCCCCCCCAGTTCAAACTCTGGCACAGTTGGAAGCTGCACTGCATGAGGAGTTGGACCATTTGCCTCAAATAACCTTTTGACGACTTGTCCTCAATATGCGATGCAGGGTTCAAGCAGTAATCAATGTCCATGGTGCTTACACACGTTACTGAATTTTCTGTCTTGCAATAGCTTCATAGTCCCATAGTCTACCTGACACCTACTGTAGACGGTTGATGTCCATTACCTATACGAAAAGTTCTTCCAAGTTCACTGTCACTGACAGTGTTCTTTCACAATAGTTTTTTTCTTTTAATGTATTGGTGGAATCAATACAGCTGGCATCACTATGTATTGTGTTTGTTCTTGTCTATCAGGTAATAGCACCCCTGAACCGTGGATTACCCTGCAAGTTTTGTCAGCTACAACAGCGTCTTCATTCAATAATATTGGGTGGCGCTTAACTTATGATGAGGTGTACATATTGTTAGTCGCACTGGCTCTCATCGCAGACGTTACTTTAGTCGCACTGGCTCTCATCGCAGACGTTACTTTAGTCGCATGTTCACATTACTGTTGTCAACCACGACTGATACAAATTCATTTACTATGAAATGAGAGGCCAAATACGACATTAAATAATAATGGTTGGCTATTACATAACCATTGCAACTTTCAACAATGAAAAACACCAAAAACCATTCAAGGCGAGGACCCTCAGCCATCTTGAATGACAACAGTGAATTCAATGATAAAATCAAGAGAAATTCTAATTTACAAATAATATGAAGTATATTGTTTGAGCATTTTATTTATGATTTTAACACTGTTTGCCTAAAATGATGTACACCTCATTAGGTATCCTAAAGCAGTGGGTATGAATACAAAATATTTCAAATTGCTCCACAATTAATATCCAGACATAAAACAACTAATGTTCATGTCAACAGTGGGAAAAAATCTTTTAATTTGTATCTTAAATTATTTCATTCACAACATACAGAAATATACAAAATGAACCCAGCAACGAAGCCAAGTCGCTAAAAGTTGAGGAAAATGAAGAAGGGCAAAATAAAATTAAACAGTTATTCACAGCCCCATGTGGTGCTCATAAAGTTCCGTCTGAGAACAATAACCAATATGTAAACAAAAGTGGGTCTGTTGTGGCCGCTGTCCATATCCAACACTTGAGGATTGTGGCTAGTCTAGTTTGACCAGGATTGTGGCTAGTCTAGTTTGACCAGGATTGTGGCTAGTCTAGTCTAACCAGGATTGTGGCTAGTTGCCGAGACTTGTTTGGTGATAATACCTACAGTATTCAGTGTATTACACAGGACTGGTAATGATTTTATTTAACTACCCGAGTAGCTCATTGCATTACTGAAGGCAGGCTATGCATATGATATACATATATCTTAGACTGGTTGTTTTATGCATTCAAGTGTACCCAAGCCAAAACTGTCAACATTGACATACAGATCTATGATGGTAAATTAGCATGGCAAGCATCTCATAGTAAGCAGATATTAAAACGTCAATATTCAATAAAAACTGATTGCAATAATTTCCCATTACTGTTTGTTGAACAAACTCCTTAAATTGGGTGGTTTGTATTGTCCAATGCACCCCCCCCCCCTCCCTTCATAATGCCATGCCATGCACACAACCTATTCTTTAAATCAATTTCAATTGGACAATTTTCTCAAATGATTAAAAAAACATGCAAACAACAACAAGTTTTTTTGGACAGTAGGATTTAGACCAGCCAGCTTCCTTCTTTAACACTGCCTATAGCTGGATGGGGCCTGGACAAAGAAACAGAAGAACAATATCCAATGTGTATCACCTGTACCAGCACAATCCCTGCTAGTAATGTCTTCATGCTTGAAGAAATCTCAAAAGTTTGCCATTGCATGGATTTATCACTTTCTTGTATATTTTTGTGTTTGTTTCGTTTTACTGTGTTACAAGACGAGTGCTGAGAGAAGTGAGGGCTCCCCTACTGGGATGTCTCCGAGATCTGAGGATGGTGCCACATACAACCCCTGCTGCTGGTGTGCCAGCATTGTCTGCTGACGTGCGACCTTGGGTCACGAATGACAGATGACACGGCGATCACAAAGATACGTAGGCAATTTTTACGACACCATATCTATTGGAGACTGTCAGTTATGTATCTTGATTGCTTTCTCCAAATAATTGTACCGCGACCTCTTTGGGGTCTTGTTCAAGTGATCCAGTCCTAGCCACGGACGAGCCTGGACACCGCCACCTTAAACAGAAAATAGCTGCATTTAATAATACAGACAATTAATGAGTCAGCATTTAATAATACAAGCAATTAATGAGTCAGCATTTAATAATACAGGCAATTAATGAGTTAGCATTTAATAATACAGGCAATTAATGAGTCAGCATTTAATAATACAAGCAATTAATGAGTCAGCATTTAATAATACAAGCAAATAATGAGTCAGCATTTAATAATACAGACAATTAATGAGTTAGCATTTAATAATACAGGCAATTAATGAGTTAGCATTTAATAATACAGACTGGCTGTGAAATACAGGTTGTAACTGTACCTGGTAATGAGTGGGGTATGAACTGCGACAAGTTCACCTTTTCTTCATCCTCTGATATGTATTCATGTCTGCCCATCACAACAATTGCAAACTTGTACTGAAAAATTAAATATCTCCATTAGTTTTAGAGCAGGATCTTTTTACTGTCTTCCTGGATAGAGAGAGAGAGAGAACAGAACAGACATATTGTTAACAACAGCATAGACTTGTTATGGAATTTAAATGAGGTTTCAGTCATTATTATTTGTATGATAAACAACGATTGAATAAAATGCATTGGGCTTAATGATATGTCAGTTTGGCACATGCATTCGTTTGTGGCTTGAATAATATTGGTAACAGCAGACATAATTTGGTAACAGCAAAGACAATGTGAAGGTGTGTGAAGGTGGCCATATTGAAAAAAATCATTCTTGTCATTGTACATTCATAACTGCACAGTATAAGTAGGCATTTTGCATATTTTTATTAAAAGATTATTATTTAAAAAATTGGGGTTTAGAGTCACTTTCAAGATTCTTTCACTTATATCACGACTTGTCAGTTTAGGGCAGGAGGAAACCTGCAACATCCGTGGCGCTGAATGTTGCAGTAAACCTGCGAGCACCCGCTGGTACTGACAAGACCCAGGATGATAAATGCATTGCCACTCTTGCCACAGAGAAGAAGTCTATGGTTGGCATAGTACTACATAGAATACATATGCATATGTAATGTCCATTGAACCCAGCCCTGGCTTGTACTTCACCAACATAGACCAAGCATTTATTACCAATTACCAAAATGCATATAACATGCAAGTTGGGCATAAAACAAATATGTAAAATAGTTAAATAAAATTCTTGTTATAAAACAGATCAACACTGCAATCTTATATCTACGGTAACCTACATACAAACATGTACAGATCAGGGATGCATTCAGGCTGCACTACATTTCACTACAAGTACTACGAGGCACTCCAATAGCCAACCAGCCTATACGCCACACTACATAGTACAACGTAGTGCTACATTCACTATGAGATGGGTTCCTTAGCGTTTTGTAGGAAAATCAAAAGCACGAAAGTTCAAACCAATTTGCTATTATTTTGCTTTGAAACCTGTTCAGCCAACCACTACATTTGTATAATAACAGTGTAGCATGGTGTAGTGTAATGTAGTGCAGCCTGATCGCAGCTCTGGCGTGTAGCTGCAATGAACATTCCAATGGTTAACAACCACAATGGAAACCATATT
This sequence comes from Lepetodrilus schrolli, assembly GCA_032361225.1. NCBI lineage: Eukaryota > Metazoa > Mollusca > Gastropoda > Lepetellida > Lepetodrilidae > Lepetodrilus > Lepetodrilus schrolli. The sequence goes on from JAUTBT010016226.1 coordinate 8,191, forward strand.
GCAAGACCAGGTGTGCGTTCAGGCTGCACTAGTTTTCACTACATAGTACTATGTAGCCAGCATAGATAGTACTATGTAGTACTACTTTTCACTACAGGCTTAGAGGGTGTAGTCTTATATAGGAAAACCGAAAGCATTAAGTGAATGTACTGGATGGATGCGCAAACCGATTTTCATCTACTTTTCTACGAACCCGTTCAGCCAGCCACTACTTTGTATAAAACTAGCATAGTGTAGTGAAGTGTAGTGAAATTTAGTTCAGTCTGGACGCACCCCATAATACAATTGCAATGCTAATAACATGCCAGCTTAGCACTATTAGATGCCATCTCTGCCAGTCTTTCAGTTTGATGATTCATTTCACTAGAAGTACAACCTCCTGAAAAACAAAAATGTCAGATCAATCTTTATCATACATACAATCTTTATTAATACATGTTTGTTCTTCTATATGTGGGTGGGTGGTATCACAGTGGTAGAACGTAGGACTTCGGAGCCAAAGGTTCCAGGTTCAAATCCGGCCCCAGGAGCCCGGCATCAATGGTCGTGAAAGCTACTGATGTGATATTGATAGGATGAGCTGTCTGTAGAGTGGCAATGCAGTTATCATCCTTGGTCTTGTCAGTACCAGCCGGGGCTCGCAGGTTTACTGCAACATTCAACGCTTCGGATGTTGCGGGTTTCCTCCTGTCCTAAACTGACAAGTCGTGATATAAGTGAAAGAATCTTGAAAGCGACTTATAACCCCAATAAAAAAATAAAAAAATAAAAAATAAACAAAAATAAAGAAATTCAAAGACTATGAATAGCCTAACCAGCGACAATTACGGGAAAGACTATTTCATTTTCTTCTTCTTCCTTTCTTGATTACATTATTTTAATCATTTGACCAACGAATACGGACTATGTTGCTACTGGACGCGATGTTAACTTGCAGGACGGCCGTATGATGACTGTAATCTGCAATAATAATAAAAAGGACCACCGATAAACGGCCATTGTATAAAGCAATAAAAATACAATTATGATTATAAGAAGATGTAAGTATTCCATAAAAAAAGGAAACTGAGCGAAAATTTCAAGAGTGTGTTGGTGTTTGATATTTTGTATTGGAAACCTGAGTAAAACCTACCGTGAAACCTTTCCGGTGGGGTGCCATTAATTGTTCCCATACAGGAAGGCAAGCGGGAGACCGCAGAAATGATTTGCTGTAGAGAAGTCGCTGAATAAACAGTACGTATACATGTCAATCAAAGAGGACATCCTTCAAATTCCATACTGACTGCTCCTTCTGGGGCATTGACATTTAGAAACCATCAAGCCATGCCTACGTTTAATTCAGAGAACTATATATACCTTGCCATAACCGTTATAAATATGCCCTGCATTATTGTCAGGGATCGCGTTGACGTAAATATTGCTATTCTCCAGCAGATGCTGAGCTGAATATAGTGATTCCAAAACTGTCTATGCTACTCATATAAGGAGATGTAATTGTGCCTGCACGGGAACTGTCCGTCAAGATATGACTTGGAATCGGTGATAGCAGAGGCCGTCCATATCATGCATTCAATCGCTCGTGTTTCCTCTGATATTGGCGCCACACTGCCAACTGGATCATTGATTTAACTTTGAACGCACCGCTTAGTGTACTAAGTATAGGCACCTATACGACTCAGAAGTCATGAAAAGCAGAGCATATCTAATAAAGATGAATTACCCCCGTTTTAAATCAATAAACCACTTTAAATAGGTCATGCGTTTCAGCAAGAACATGTTTATATAAATCAGGCCCCGAGATTACGAAACAATTTTGAGTGCGATTTCATGCACTTTGAGTTTTGTTCATAAATCCCCATAAAAAAATTTGAGCTTGATCATGAAGTCTTAGTCAAAGTGTTTCGTAATCTCGGGGCCAGATATCACTGCCAATGGGTATTTTCGACTGGTGTCATGCTGGTACCATCATAGTCACCCGTCGTCATCCAGTTACATCAGTTATAGTCATGGACTATACTAATAAGTTTTAATATTGGAATTGTATATTTAAGGACTGGTACAAATAATAGCGTCATCAACTAGAACACGTGATGATGACCTTTGTTTGTGATGCGATTGCGTTATGTTTATTTATTTAAAATTAGCAATGATTGTTGATTATAGCAAGTGAACTTTGAAAAGATCAGTCCATGGCATATTACAAGTTACGCCCTTAATCTCATGTGTTCACAAGTAACGGCAAACAGTCAAACCCGTGTCATTTCATACACCTGTCATTTCTAAATAACGACCTAATATGAGCGGAATGTAACACGACGGTAATGTTCCAATTAGTTGTAATAGTTCCTACTACTACAAATGTTAAATGTCAAAGTACAATTACATGTGTTACGAAGACTACCCACGCCTGTAAGCCCCGGTCATACTGTCAAGAATCTGGACGCCGAATTAGCCACGGATACGATTCGGCAGCATTCGTGGCAAACCGTAGTGGTCCCTAGCTGTCCGTATTATATCCCTGATCAATCGTAGTAGTAGTTGTATGTCCGTGAAACTTTTGAACATGTTAAAAAAAGCATCACGGATCGGACAACCGTAATACATCCTTACTGATCCGTAGAACAACGTACTAATCCGTTCTTAACGGTAATAACACGTAGTAATCCCCGGCCTCGAGTCCTCAGTGGTAAACTTAACTAAACTGTATCGATCAGTAAGCGATCCGCAGCGATCCGCAGCGATCCGCAGCGATCCGTAGCGATCCCAGTTGTCAACTAGCCTCTATTCTTCCTTATCCTTGGTTTATCCGCCGAAAACCGTAGTTAAACCGTGGTGCATCAGTAGGAGATAGACCACTATCCGGGATCATCCGTGAGTTTTTCATCCGTCGTGGATCCGGCCAGACGATCCTGGACAGTGTGACCGGGGCTTAACGATGAGGACGAGGCCAACGGCCTATCTCGAAGGCAACCAACACTCCAACCTTAGCAATGGTGTGGTATATACTAGTAGTCAGATGGATCACAGTCTGATTAACATGGACTCGTCTGTACGAAACAGTGTAACTTTAAGGAAACCGTAACTCAACCTTAGCAATGGTGTGGTATGTAGGCAGATGGAGTTACGTTTACCTTAAAGTTACACTGTTTCGTACAGGCGAGTCCATGGTAATCACACTGTCCTGCAACTGGCCCTGAGATTACGAAACCATTTTGAGTACGAACGCATGCTCAACTCATGATCAAGGTTTTGTTCACAAATCCCCATAATTTGGCTTGAGCATGAAATTGTACTCAAAACGTTTCGTAATATCGCGGTCTGGTGTGGATTTACAATACTGAATATTGTCGTGGACTATACTTAGCGAGCACATGGTAACGTACATTTCATCTGAAACAAACCCGTGAAAAAAAGCTGCTGAGATACGTGTAGACTATCCATAGTCTCAGAGGGGAAAGTAAATAGTTTCAACATAAATACTGTTAGTTTGTCACACCTTGTTCTCACCCAAATACTCCTTTTCAAAATATCACCCTAGACCAGGTAAGCAAGTCTAGATAACTGGAGATGGCTCCTTTCATATAAATAAAATACCAATCGATATAATATATATTTGAATGATTTACTTTCACTCTTCGAGACTATGGATAGTCTGCTTGTTCTCCGGTAATCTAGACTTGCTTATAACTATTATGTGGGGATATTTTGAATATGAGTATTTGGGTGAGAACAAGGTGTGACACGGACTAGGATCCATGTACCATAGATAGATACAGATGCTGGGCCAGCTCCAGTGACTAGTATTTGATCTCCGGTCACTATCACGGCTGTACACGGCTTTACACGGCTGTACACGATACACCTGTCAAAACACAAGTGCATATTTCCCTTACCATATGTTTCGCCATTGGAGATAATTAGGAATAAGATTGCGCATGGTTATGTCGACAGAGACCGTTTCTGTTTGTTGAAAATATAAGAGGTATCTTCTGTAGGAATGTGTTTGTAAATGGGAAATTCTTTTCGTATTGTTTCAAGTGTACGGGTTCAGTGAATACTATAGGGTCCTCATAGTAGTTGCAAACATTCACAGAGAGAGAGAGAGAGAGAGAGAGAGAGAAAGCGAGGGGGAGACTGTGCATAGTAAATGATTGGTATAATTTGAATGCATCTAAAGTACATAGAGTTCATTTATGTGGTTAATGGCTTATATTTTTTTCTGTAGATTTGGAAGCATATAGTTAATATGTTCAAGGCTTCTTTAAAAGCGTATACATAACCAAATATAATTATTGTGCATCATTACTCAAGCAAAGAAGTCTGCATACCGTCGTACCTTAGGACATCTTTGCGCATCCATTACAGGAATGACTAAAAAGGACATAGTTACTCTCTTGCTGTTCCATGTAATTAATGTGGCAATAGCATATTTTACACAGAGGGCGAAATACATCACTAGATAAACAGAAAAGTACAATCGACCTGGACTTCATTTCCATTATATCAGAAATCCAGCAATAACAGCCATACAATTCTATTTTAAATGTTTTTAAAATGTTATATCGATCGGTTGAGACATGGATCATGAAAGTATTATATAACATATCAGATGAATTATTAGTACGTTAGTTGTTGTGGTTGTAATTTTATAAAGTTACGGACAAACTTCATCAAAATGTTATAAATATAATGTGTATAAGGTAGTGTTATATAAAACACTATAGTAAATATAATCTGCAATACCAGGCTTACACACACAATGTATAATTAACTTCTCTATTTCAGTGTTGATGTAGACTATTGGCTGCGATGACAATGACTATATATAGTAATCAAATAGCACTAACGTTCATCGTCACATTCTGTCTCCATAACAAGCTCCATAACTACCAAGAAGGCTTGATCGGCAAATAAATGTCCTTTGATTTCATATAAGTAATCCTTCAAAGATGGCTAAATTATACAATTTAATAAGATCACATATTGAAATTTTGTGTATAAACTAAATCCATTAACTCAGTCATTGTTTTTCACATTTTCCTTTTAGTTGAAATTTTTATTCTAACTATACGACAAATCATGATTATAGAAGAAAACCAATAAATAAATAAAAATGCCACAAACGTCTTTGCCAATTACTGGAATTTTGCTATTTAGTATTATATATATCAGTGGGTCGTGACACGCGATATCCCAACCGCAATGGTACTATGGAATGTGTTGATGCTTAATTAGTCGTGAGGGAGTTCTACAAGAAAAACAATTTAGTTTTCTTTGCAGAAAGTATATTTATATGATTTACATTCCAAGCCAAGGGTTATAGCACAGCTGTTCGCCTTTAACGTGCTGCGCGCCAGTCGTGCAATCCGTCAATCATCTGCGCATCAGTTATGTTAGTTCTTGTCAAAGACGTTGGTTGCATAATTTTATGTATTTTTTAAACTATTTAAAATAAAATAAATGTTTTGAAAGATTGTCACTTGAACGTCACTACATTCCTATTTGCTGATCAATCGAAAATTTCGGAGTTCCTTGTAAAATTTCCAAGGAACTACAATATCTTTTAAGAAGGACTACAGTTGTGCAATCATTCAATCACAGCGTGCTATGCCAACGATAATGTTCATACAGTGATCACTATGCTTGTAACAGATGGATGTCAGTGAGAGAACAACGGAGAGAACTATCCGTGATATGTACTGTAACAGACTGTTCACGTAGAACTTATCAAAGATGTTGCTGGAAATTGTTTTCGATTTTTAAAAATCGTTTTAGCTTCTTTTTTGTTGTTGTTGTTGTAGTCAATATTTCAAATCGAAAGCTAAACCTCACTAGTAGTCTTTAACAAGGGCTAACCGTTCATCATATAGATACAGTAGATATCTAAATATTGTCTTGCCGTATTATTAAATTATGACTATTGCCGTAGTATATACATAATATATATATATATATATATATATATATATATATATTGATATTTTTGTGAATAAAGTGTCGTGTGGAACCGCTACCTAACTATATATCATACCAACGGGTATGTAAACAAGCATTTGGTTAGCTTTAGTATTGACGCAATTTAATTATTATCCTACACAAAAATACTATTAGGTGGACATATGATAGACTATGCATGTAGCGTGTCTTCCTGCGGCACGGCGTCTGTCTGTATGAGAGTTTACGTCGTTGTGGAACTCTCAGCGATGGAGATGTATGGTCGTTGGTAAGCGGGGCCCCCAGGAGGTAAGTGTCTGTCTAAGGCCGACTCTGATGTATGGACAGCATTACCCAATTACAGCCTGTCGTTTGAAATCTTCCTGGTGGTTTTTCATAGTATACGTCTAAAGGAGTCCATGTGTGGGGCTGGTAAAGGAATGGCAAACATACCCGGACATCGGCGAAGCTTCATGTCTTGCTCATACAGAATAGTTTTCATCATGAGTTAAATCGAATACAAAATCAAATTGAGTCTATGTATTCTTACGTGTGCCTCATATGCCGATGTATAAAGGTTCTGTTCTGTTCTGTGTAGTAACCATCAATGAAACAACTTGCAATGAACAGAATCACTGCATTAGCATTTGATATTCAATTTCAGATTCCAGTCTTTGTATTAACTGATCTGACATGATCGATAACAGAAGCATATTAATTCTTATTGGAGTGCCAGAATGATTCATGGACAGAACGAAAATTGGACAAGCAAAAAAGAATCCCGACAGTAGGCTAATGTTGTTGTAGAATTTACAGTTGTATTTTGAAATCGCGTCCCTTGGCAGTGTGGGATCATACATCATTCCTGCTCACAGACAACCCGACATCTTATCAGAAGAAATCACTGTATTCCCCAGGCTAAGAGGAGCACATTGTAGACAGCCAATTGGTCAATAGTAAAATAGGAATAATACAGCTGTGTCAGCAAAATCCTTCGGGTCAATAGATTCTAAATCTAAGAGTCGTTGGGCCGGAATCCCAGCTAACCACCACCAAGTCAGCCATTGACAATGCATTATATATCATACGCAGTGTATATACAGTTTATAACTCCGTGCAATTAAGCAGTGTACATATTTGTCTCTATTGTGTGTATGGCTATTAATGTGATGTATGGATGCCCTATCTAGGTATCGGTGGAGTGTCACCGTTGGCATGATGTATATATCCTGTGTCCTGTGCGGCACCGACAAATAGCATAGTGAATATTTGAGACAAACCAAACATTATACTTATTCTGCCTCTTGGTTGTTGAAAACAGGAAGTAATTCGGTCCAAGTAAAGTACATCATGCTTATACTTTTACTTAGAGATGATAATGAATCTGGGTTGTGTAATACACGGGGGTTTGCCGTCTGCGCCGCTATACGTATACTCGAAATCTACCATTATACGGCTAGACCAAAAAGCTTACTTATAATTTACATGTGCATTTACTTGTACATTCTCACCAAATGTCTCAGACTACACATCGAAAACTGTAAGGATCGATGACCAGTTTAACACTGTGGAACGTTTCAGTATTTATGTACTGGGAATTGTATTATCCCAAATACTAAGAATAATAAAGTCCAAAGACCCGGAAGTACACCCTGTAAATCACGGTGGTAACTAATATCAACCAACATATTACAGTACCAAGACAACGGTTAACAGAGAGCATTCACTGGGCGGGCTTTCATGGCGCTCTCGTATTCACGAAGACACCATGATGTACAGCGCTCTCGAATCTGTCTTGTTTGCTGTTCACTACGAGAGCGCTATACATTACCGGGCATATTATGGGCCTTTGGTGGATACGAGACCATCGTGAAATGACATCCTAATATGAGCAGCACACATGTTAATGATTGCTTAATAGCCAGGCACCAAACCTCCACGGTTCCGATTCTCGCTGGCATCTGGCCCTTACGAAACTATTTTTAGTTCAAATTCATGCTCAATTCAGTTGTGTTACCAAATCCCAATATTAATTGAGTTTGAGCATGAAATCATCGTACTCAACAGGTTACGTAATTACGGGACCTGCGACCTGTTCCACATAACAATCGTAGAGCTACGTGAGTCGTAACTCCGTGTCTCTGGGTTGTGAGGTCTCGATGGTGAAGTGGCTCACAAACACGTCACGTCTCGTGAGTGCCTCGTGTGCAAGTATGCATTACTTGTCTAACTCACATCCGCACAGCTTGTGGCCTGATAACACTAATAACTCATTTCATTGTCGTGTAAACATATCGGTCAAGCAAACCGCACAAAACATTTACTGGCTATGCTCCATAGTTCCACTTTCTATTCCTCAAACGCATTCCTCAAGTCTTTGAAGAAGGTAATATGGAGTTGGAAAACTAGCAACGTTTCTAGATAGTCAATGTCTTGACGCGTTTAGTGACAATCATAAATAAAATAACTCATTGGAAATGGAATAACGAGAAAACATCGATCATATCGCCATGGATACGAGATCGGTTGGAATAAAGTATCCTAAACAGTTAAATTTATTCCCGCAATTCCTTTCTGTATCAAAGTTCAGACATTTAATAAACTACGTTAAACATGCTGAAGGTTAAAATATTCTATTGAATTTCGATGCTACACCATAATAGTATTTCACATCATAATTTGACTTGCTATTATTTCAAATGTTAATTAATCATGTTTAATAGACATCCCTTAACAATATACATAATGCCTATATATGTGGCTACTATAACGTGCGTTGTGATCGTCATCAATCTAATGAAAATCAAATGAACATTTGGAAATTCTTTGGCAAAACTTACGAAATCGCGAGTATCCAAATATCTGATTTTAATTAGATAGGATCGTCATATATGTTATTGGTTAAATAAAATAAATGCTCTATGGAAATTGACAAAAATAGATTTTATGAAGATAATATATAACAGTTCACCAGTGCAGATGTCAGTCGGTGTAATTCAAACCAGAGTTCAATGATTAAGTTATTCGTGACTGCACGTGTCTCGCTGAATCCACGGGGAATTACCGTAATAATGGACAGCACGTGTCGCAGACGGAAGTACCATGTCAGACCGGAAGTGCTTACTTGGCATTTCCACTATGGAAATGTCTGTTTAATGAGCTTGTGTTTAACATTTGAAATACACTCGTATATAGAAATATAAGTGATGACAGGCTGCGGCTAGACATAGGCTAGGAGTAAATTAAATCTGGAAAATCTAAATACAGCATCCGTCAAGTTTTACCAACTTGTGTGTATGTTTTATGTTTGTGTGCCATCATCCTCTAAACCCTGATCACTATGCTTACTTCAAGTAGCAAGATTTTCTTTGCAAAGTTCAAACGTCACTAATCATGTTATTGCATATTCTGATACAACTATCTTTCCCCGTCATGTATACAACCAACTTACTAATCTAGAAATATATTTTCTAATTACACCTACCAACCTTCTGGCGCTCACCACACAACCTTTTCACTTGTAGAGCGGTCCCATACAGTGTGTTTGCGTTGCACGGATAGGATGTAATTTTAGTAGGTTTCTTTTCATAGTCCCTAGTTAGTAATATTATGTAGAAATATATAAAGCATATTATTAAAAGATTACTTTATGCTAACTGTCAATGCATCTTGGAATCGCTAATAGCTAATTAAGTTATGACTCATCTATGTTGGAACACTATCTTTTGAGTGATATTATTTGTGTATAGTCACCTGTTGAAATAATTGAGTCATAGCTCGAGATTCCTCTAGCCTTCCCTGCTGACCATAAGCTACGTTTTATATGAATCTGGGTATCCTTTCACGAAGCTCACTTATCGACTAAGAGACCTTTTTTTTTAAATATTGAATTGGGGTTTAGAGTCGCCTTTAAGATTCTTTCACTTATATCACGACTTGTCAGTTTAGGGCAGGAGAAAACCCGCAACATCCGTAGCGCTGAATGTTGCAGTAAACCTGCGAGCACTGACAAGACCAAGGATGATTACTGCATTGCCACTCTACATCCTATCAATATCGCGTCAGAAAGGTAACTTTCGCAAACATTGATGCCGGGTTCCTGGGGCGGGATTTGAACCTGGAACTCGGAAGTCCAACGTTCTACCACTGCGCTACCACCCGCCCCTAAGTATCCATAACGCTCCCTTTGCCAATAACTAATACATTGCAAAGAGAGCGCTATGTTCTGTTATATTAGGGAATAGGAGAGCTTTGTGAACGGATATGATGGTCAGCTTCTCCTGACTATTGGCCTATTTGTATAAAAAGTAGCGTATGGTCGGTCAGCAGACAAAGTTAGAGGAATCCAGCTAAGTCGAGCCAACAATTTTATGGGTAAATATCGATATTATTGCACTGTTGAAATTATTTGCAATACCCCTGATGTTAGCCACTAAACGCGGCCTAGAAGCATTAGAAATCGAAAAACAAACTACAATGTTGTTTCTGAGATGCGTTTTGTACCCATCGACTGGTTTCCATTCAAACACTAAATAAATAATTGTATAGTTTCTCCGAATGCTTATAGTGTCTTTTGTACTAATTTTACATCAATAACGTGTTCACCCGTATATATTTCAATATTGAATAGGTCTAGACTCGTGTGTAAAAATCACTGGATATATTTACGAGCGCTTCATGATATTCGCATGTTGCAGTATGCGGGTGTAAAATGTCTGACTTGCATATTTCTTCCTTCAAAGGAACAAGATGTCGTCTGGTCGAGTTCCCTCTTCAACTTTAAGTGACATAAAGCAGACGGTTGCCAGCATTAGACAGCATGTCGCACAAGGAACTACATCTAAGCTGCTAGAAGATGAGAATTTCGTTTTTCATATGCTCAAAGTAATGTCATAAACAATCAAATTACCCTTACATTAAATGAGTTATATACGACAGTGAAAGTGCTTCGATTTTCGTGCAGAATTGATAGACATGCAGAATGTGTAATACTAAATATATGTTTGAATCGTGTGGAAATAAGGTATTGTTGACGTCCTATTGTTAATTGGGCGTTGCCGATGTTTCACGTAGTAGGTCTAATTATAAAAGCTCAGACTGCCACGCCCCCTCATGAAGGTTCGTAAAATCCGTTCAGTTACCAAATTAAAGGTAATCTAAAGCAAACTGTTGTTCGCATTCGTATACAGCATTGGACTTCTGTAATATTATATAAAATATATGGTTAACACATTGGCAATGCAAATTCAACAGTCTTATGCCAATGATATCTATAGTCATTAATTGTAATACAATGTATATGTCCAACTGTTGTACACTACAGCTGATGGTGGAGGATGGAGTTGACAGCAGAATAAAGACGGAATTCTTACGTGTTCTAGAGGACTGTGGAGGGGAGGTCTTGGATTCAAAGAGGTTAGTCCAACTTTCTAAAACCTTGTATATATATCGTACACCTTCATCCTCTATCTAACTGTTAAAATTATTATCTGGAAATCAGTTTTAGCATTATTATTATAAGTTATACTGCAATCTTTGTTGTATTCCAGCATCGATGAAGTTGTATCCAATCTCTTTGGTATCTTCCGTCAGTATCAGGACCGAGACGATTGCGTCAGTTTCCTGGCACAGCTTCTCATCACAGTCACCACTCTCGTTGTCAGTTGCAAGGACATCGTAAATAACTTTCACTACTTACCTAACAACCAATTGCCATTTGTTATTCTGAGATTATGTTTTGATTTAAGTAAACTTCAATAATTGCTTCACAACTCTTAGCTAACGATTTCAATTTGGTAACTTGGTTGAATTTACCTTGCAAAGCATCAATTTGTCAAGAGGAATTTCTTGACAATTTTTGTATTCACAATTAGGTAACTTGGGTAACTTGGTTGAATTTACCTTGCAAAGTATCAATTTGTCAAGAGCAATTACTTGAAAAATTTTGTATTTAGCCTTCAGATCCTGTGAATTCCCTCGTGGAGATTCTGTGGAGCATCGCTGGACGACTGAACGACACCAGTAACAGGCGACTGAGAGCCATGTCGTGTCAGTGTCTGAGACAGCTGGAGGAATTCTCACCAGTAAGTTTTTTAAATACATTATTCCTTACAACATTCATTAAACAAAAATAAGTAACTATATCATGAGCTTAAGGAGCTAACAATCCAGGCCCCGGGATTCTGAAACTTTTTGAGTACGATTTCATGCTCAAACTCAAATTTGATATGTGGATTTGTAAATGAGTTGACTATGAAATCGTACTCAAAACGTTTCGGAATCTCTGGGCCAGGAGAGACCATGTTTTATGATCAGACATTCACTACCAGGCATACACAGAATTTTTAATTTGGTCCATTTATTATTGAATTCGACTGGGAATTTTTAAGGATGTTATGCTTACGCTTGTGGCTGCAGGGTCTAGGGTGGAAGTGGCGTGACCAGCTGATGCAGGCAGTGAAACAGGACAGGTCTGATGTCTGTCAGGACTACGTCTCCCTCCTCACTACAGTACTGCATCACATGGTGGGGTACGTAGGCGTGCATGTAGTCAGGAGAGTAGGCAGGAGTGTAGGCAGGAGTGTAGGCAGGAGTGTAGGCCCTTCTCGTGGCTTTATAGAGAGATGTGTAAGCCATTCTATTAGTTGGGTAGATCAGCGTGTAGGCCCATCTCAGCCAAGTTGGGAGACATGACGTTCAATGGCCAGGTAGGAAGGTGGGTAACCTTGTTCATGGTTGAGTACAGACCCTTTAATTTTTATAAAAGTAGTAAATAGCAGAACATAATTACATTTGATCATATTATGTATAGGATAACATCCTAGTAACAGATGATTCATGAAAAAGAATTACATTACTTTTCACGAATTGACTGTTACGAGGATGATATCCGACTTTAAAGACAGCACACATTTCACTTGCACTCACTGGTCTCTGGCTGGATTGTTGCACACACATCCTGTTCCATGCACGCTGTGTGAAGATGTTAGGAAGCTCGTGCTGTTGCTGGCTACTGTGACTGTTTCAAAAGACTTGATGAATTTTCGTTACTTTCTTTGTAGCCTGCATAACTCATGTGGTAAAGCATAGGACTCGTAGCCAGAATTCTCGAGTTCGATCCTGACTGTAGTCACGATATTTTTCAATGTATGAATGCTGGTACACTGCAGTTTGAAATGTACACACAATCTCAAATGATGAATTTCAAAATTGTACATTTCTGAATATAAACAAAACTGTACATTCCTGAAAAATAATCTACAGATTTCAAATGGACAAAAATGGCGGCTGTATTTGAACCTTGTGAAAATATACCACAGAACAATAGGCCTTGGATTAACAACAATATTCATTGATTACTGAATAATTATTTTTGTTTCAGTGATATTGGAGAGCCAACAAGTCCTCTGACACCCAAGGTCAGTATTAATTAATTTAATGACACATAAACCAATCTGATCAGTGCACAAAGTAAAAATACACTCATAGACAAGATTTATAATTTTTAATGTCTATATTATTAATACTGTCACCATGGTAACTAAGAATATATTCTTTTTCCCTAAAAGATATTGACCCAGAAGTAACTTTGTTCAAATCACCAGTTCCAGTTGATGGTCATTGATATGTTTCACATTGCCTCGGCTATGGTGATGTTACTTCTGCCTCGATTTTAATGAAACTAATTACGCCTCCTGTGCCACTGTTCGTTGCAGTTCCAGCAGGGTCGGCGACTGTCCGGGAACCACACGGAGATTCTGTCCGCGGTGTCGTTCATCATGGAGCACAGTTCTGTGTTCACCCCGGCCGGCCTGTGGGATATCATCCTGTCACTGACTGGCATCCTGCACAACTATACTGGCATCTCTCCATCAGTTAGTACCATGTGTGTGTACTGTCAGTCACGTCTGTTAGTACCATGTGTGTGTACTGTCAGTCACGTCTGTGTACCATCAGTTAGTACCATGTCTGTACTGTCAGTCACGTCTGTTTACCATCAGTTAGTACCATGTCTGTGTACTGTCAGTCACGTCTGTGTACCATCAGTTAGTACCATGTCTGTGTACTGTCAGTCACGTCTGTGTACCATCAGTTAGTACCATGTGTGTGTACTGTCAGTCACGTCTGTGTACCATCAGTTAGTACCATGTGTGTGTACTGTCAGTAATGTATGTGTACCATCAGTTAGTACCATGTGTGT